>PVKN010028060.1:0-13349 GCA_004027915.1 Capromys pilorides
GAGGGGGGGAGAGAGGCCTGCTCAGCCCGCCCTGGGGGTGAGGCTGGCGCAGAATGTGGTGCTGGGGATCGAACTGTGGTTCCTGAGGTTGCCTAAGCAGGCACTTTAGACCTCTGAGCCATCTCGCTGGACCAAGCTTACCTGAAATGCAGCGCAGAAAACTAGAAATCCTTATCAAACGAAAAATTTTGATCTCTTGAATGATTCTGTTGAAGTTATACAAGAGACAAGTTGCACCACATCTTTTTTATTTTATATGGAAGAAAGAAAAACAGTGCAGTTGTAGCTTGGATCCACTTGTAGAGATGTGGAGGAAAAGAAATCAAAGGACTCCTGTGCAGACACCAGGCTAGGAAGCCCTTCCCAAGCTGCTCCTTGGCGAGTTTCCCTTTCCTGTGTTCCTCCGGTAGGACTTGATGGAAGTGCTTATCAATCCTGACCATCTCCTAGGATTATAACTGCTTGTGTTCATATCTGCTTCTACCTTGCAGACTCAGCTTCCAGATTTGAGTCCTAGGAGGGACCTATTTAATGGTTACATTGGCAGCCCTGAGATTTTTTTTTTCTCTCCATCAGGGTAAGAAAAGACAGATCCGCATGCTGTGCTGGTCTTGTCCTTGGACATGCTGAGCTGGTGATGGAGTCCGGGTGTGGTGGCGCCGGCTCATGCCTGTAATGTCAGCACTAGGAAGACTAGGGAGGCAGAAATCAGGAAGATCACTATGAGTCTCGGCTGTGTAGTGAAACCCTCCACAAAAACAAAACAAAACAAAAAAGGACAGATAAAAATTCTGAGTCATAGTCAGCAAAGTGATTTTAAAATTCTAAGGGCAATGATATCTCTTTGTCCACTGGATAAATACCCTTTCCTAATTTGTGGAGTAAAAGGAGCTATAAATAATTAAACACCCGGCCGGCAAGATGGCTCAGCAGTCTAAAGTGCCTGCCTAGGAAAGTTTAGGCAAGTGCAGGGACTGTGGCTTGATCCCCAGCACCGCATGCTGTGCCAGCCCCACCCCCAGGGCAGGCTGAGCTGGCCATAATACAAATAAATAAATGAGGTTTAAAAAAAATAGTAATTAAATACCATTTCCAAAGCTGCTGTAGCTATTGCATCTCTGCAACCAAAACTTCAAGTCACATTGTACTCTGGCTTGGGTTGTCCTGTGGCTTCCATAGTAAGGCAGGGTCCACAGCGAGTCTACTATGATCATTCTATTCTGGTGTGCTGGGGAATGGATGTGCAAAAACATCTCGCTTTCTCTTTTTAGTCTGGAAGCTGGCCTTATTTATTTATTTGAGACAAGGTCTTTCTATAGTTCAGGTTGGACTTGAACTTATCATGTAGCCCAGGCTAGTCTCAAAGTCCTGGTGATCCTCTTGCCTTAGCTTCCCTGACTCCTGGGATTATAGGTGTGTATCACCACACCTGGTAAGTATTTTTTTTTTTTTTTTAAATAATGTTTGGGGGCTGGGGAGATAGCTCAGTGGAATAAGTGCTTGCCTGGCAAGCATAAAGGCCTGAGTTCAATCAGAGTTTGTTTGTTGTCCCACAAACAATAAACAAAAAATAATGATCTGTTGATCTTTCCTTCCACAAGCCCCCCCACCCCAGAGCTGCTGGTCTGTGTTACACTGATTATTCTTCTGTCCCTCTCATCCATTACTGCCAAGGAAGTCTTGAGAAGGACTTTTTTTTTTGTCTGGCCCAGGCTGTCTTAAGGGTTGGTCTGGGGATCGGAACCCCCCCCTCCCCCAGGGTTTGCCAGGTGCAAACGCTTAAACCACTGAGGTAACTTGGAAGGCCCTTGCCAAGGAAATCTTGAGATCCTAAGCACAGCTCTGATCTCAACACCTTCTTGATCAGAAAAGCCTTTTTAGTCTTCTTTATATTATCCCCTAGATTAATGTAACTTTCTTGTTCTAGCTCTTGTGAGCCATCATACCCAGAACTCCTTTCTGATCCTGTTTCTCTGAGGAGAGCAAGAACCAGCAAATTACAGGCTTTGTGTGGAATGTTGAACTGTCCAGAAACTAAGAGCAGTGTCTGTATTTTAGAATGTTTGGGAAAAAAGAGGAAAAAAATAATATTTTGTGACACATGAAATTGTACAAAATTAAAAATTTAGTGTTTATAGATAAAGTTTTATTGGAACATAAGCTATGTCCATTCATTTACATATTTTATTTATGTGTACAGTGACAAGGAGTTGAGAAGTTGTGATAGAGATTATATAGCCTACAAATATTTACTACTCATCTGGCTCTTTTTAGAAAAATGTTGCCACCCTGCAACTCAGATTTGTAGCTTATGTGGACTTGGGAATAGTTCTCAAAGATGTTGTAATCCAATGTTCTCATTTTAAAAATGAGAAAAATCTAGTGCTGGGGATGTAGCTCAGCAGACTAAGCACTTGCTTAGGAAGGCGCAGGGACTGGGGTTTGATACTCACACCCTCAAAGGCTGTGCCGACCCCACCCCCAGACGCACTGAGCCAGCACCTGTCCTGGCACACGCCTCTAATCCCAGTGCTGGAGAGGCTGAAAATGAGGATCACAAGGAGTCTGTGTAGTGAGGTCCTATACCAAATATGGGGGGGGGGGGGGGGAGAGAGAGAGAGAGAGAGAGAGAGAGAGAACCTAGCCAGGCATGGTGGTGCGTCTCTGTAATCTTAGAATTCAGGAGGCTGAGGCAGGAGCATTGATTCAAGTTTAAGGCCAGTCGAAATTACTTAGGGAGACCTTGTCTCTAAAAACCAAGACAATAACAAACAAACACCAGGAAAGCCTTATTCTCTTCCATAATCAAAATCAACAATGTGTCTGAAGCACATCCTTTGGCAGTGGAGAAGCTAAAATCAGGATCCAGTGTTGATCCTGCGCTGCGGTGTGTCCCTGCTATGAAGTCTGGTTCGGCTCACTGAGATGACAGATGCGAGTGCTTCTCAGGTCTGTGCACACGCTGCATGCCTACGTACGCTACCTCTGTTCCTCCAGAAATTATACCTGTGCTGTAAGGCTCAGTGTAAACACTGACTGCTGTGGCCCCGGGAGCTATCCACTGCCCATAAAAGGGCTGCTTCCCCTCCCTGCAGTCGGCTGTGTGGTCCACTGCTGTGCCAGGCCAGAAGCTTCTGACAGTTCATCTTCGTGTCCCCTGTGTGGTGCCTTACACATAGAACTCTTGGACAGAAACTAAAGAATGACTTAATGTAAAAATAGCTAGGTATAAGTGATACTATAAGCATCGCTAGTTTACTTCTATTAAAAAAAAAAAAGGGGCCGGCAAGATGGTTCAGTGGTCTAAAGCACCTGCTTAGGAAAGCCCAGGCAACTGCAGGGACTGTGGTTCAATCCCCGGCACCACATGCTGCGCCAGCCCCACCAACAGGGCAGGCTGAGCCAGCCATAAAAAAATAAGTAAATAAAGAAATAAACAAGCAAACAAATAAATAAAAAATAAAAAATAGAAATAAAAATTAAAAAAAAAAAACAACAAAAACCAGCTATGGTGGTGCACACCTGTGTTCCCAGCACTCTGGAGGCAGAAGGACTGATCTCAAGGTTGGAGGCCATTGAGGCTAGCTTGGATTCTGTAGCAGGTCCCTCTATTAAACAAAGAAGTAAGAAAATATGGCACTACTGAGTGATATTGTTAATAGGAACACCTACTTAGGGAATTTGTAGGAAGTTTACAACACTCCACCTGGTAATTGATGAAGTACGTATACCGTGGAGAGGGAACTTGTGTTTACCCTCAAGAGATTACCTCATTGTATGTTGATTATATAAACCTTCAATATATTTATCGATTACTAGGCTTATAGAGACTTACCTGCTAAGGTAGGAATTCACATACTATAATCAGTTGATGAAAGCTTGCCACATTTTCTTTTCATCACCAGAGAGTCTGCTGTTAGGTCTTCTACCTAAGCTCAGTTTCAGACCTTTCCATTTATGAAGCAGTTTGACTTCTATTGTTTTTTAATAAACAGTTAGGACTGAACTTGATATTTAATAAGCATTGGAGATGAAAGGATTGTTGTCTAGTGTCTAGGTGCTTTGACAACATTATCTCTATACTATAGTCAACAAATTAGGCCAGGCCAGCAAGATAGCTCAGCAGTCTAACTTAGGCAAACTTAGGCACAGGGGACCATGGTTTGATCTGTGGTACCACATACTGTGCCAGCCCTGCCCTCAGAGTGGGCTGAGCTGGCAAAAACAAACAAGCTAGGCCAGGCCTAGTGATGCACACCTGTAATCCCAGTACCTAGGAAGACGAGGCAGGAGTATTACCACAAGTTTGAGGCCAGTCTGGGCTACATGGTGCTGGCCTGAGCTACTTGGTGAGATAGTCTCAAAAATGAAAAAAAGAAACTAGACAGACATGAACTCTTGTCACAGTGTAATTGTCCTGGTTAAGATTGATAGGGGCTAGACAAAAAAAAAAAGATAAAGTGCCGGGCATGATGGTGCACGCCTGTAATCCCAGCACTTGGAAGGCTGAGGCAGGAGGATGTGAGTTCGAGACTAGCCTGGGCTACAAAAGTGAGCTCAAGGCCAGCCTGAACTCTCTGTCTCAAAAAGACATACACAAAAAAGAAGATTTATAGGGCCTGGGGAGATAGCTCAGTAGAATAAGTGCTTGCCTGGCAAGTGCAATGGCCTGAGTTCAATCCCTGGTTCCGCACAAACAAAAACACACAAAAGATTGATGATGGTTGTGTCTTCATTTTGCTCAATTGGGAATAAGTTATCTGAGACAGTGGGGCTCGAACTTTTTTTAGTTGCTCATTGGCAACAGTGTAAGCTCGAGACTAATACTGATATTTTGTATTAGTAAGGAAGTGAAACCAGAGGAAACCCTAATATTCCTGTAAATGTCTTTCTCTTGGCTTAGATTGAAGCTGTGTCTAACCTATTAATGTTACAGGAACAGCAGTGATGAAATACAATCTGCAGGAGGCATGAACACAAATAGTATGGCCAGGGATGGTTTACAGCTTTTTCTATGGATACAGCATGGCCAGTGTGGTCTAGAAGTGCAGCAGCTGTTCTCAGATTTCACTTTTCAGCAAGTTTAGAACCCAGTCTGTGCTCAGCCCATATGTAGCTACACTAAATTGTGTTTACAGTTGACAGAAAGAAAAGAATAAAAACATCTAGAAGAAAAGCATGCTGATAAAGGTTGGAGGTTTACTTAATATAGGTACTATAGCAGACTCTTCCAGAAGCATTTTAATTAGCTAGCTGGCCATTCAACAAATAGGTATCACCAAACAGAATTTCCAGATCTGGCTGCCTTTGAGAAATATGTTTGTAGCATGAACAAAAAAAATAGTACGATTTTGCTTGTGGCCCTAATTTAACTGGTCAAAGATTCTATTATACCTTAGAGCCAAATTCAGTTATTATTATTGTAAAGGAGATTCTGATAGTCTCCACTTAGCAGGATGATCCCAGCATTAGTAAAGACTTCTTAAAACTTTTGCTATTGGACTAATATTTCAAAAAAATTTTAAAATCTTTTATTTATATATTTGGTACAGGGTCTTGCTATACAGCTTGGACTTGTAGTGATCCTCCAGTCTCAGCCTCTCCAGTGTTGGGATTACATGTGCCATCCTGCCTGGTTTCAGTGGCCAGCAGGATGCTTTTGATAACATCTCTAATTTTCTTTTTTTTGTGCAGGATCTCACTACACAGCTCAGACTCATAGTGATCCTCCTGATTTCTGTCTACCTAGTGCTGGGATTATAGGCATGCGCCACCATGCCTAGATTCCATCACTAGCCCAGCGTGCCTGGGGGCAGGCCAGTGTGGCATTTGGTGCTAGGGATCGAACCCTGGCCCCTGCACTAAACCTAAGCAAGCACTTAGGCTGCTGAGCAATACTGCCAGCCCTTGTATATATATATATTTAAAGAGATATCTTTTTGGCTAGTCCTTGGACTTTTTTTTTAAGCAAAGCTTTTATAAATAAGGAGGTAAAGAAAGGTCTAAAGGATAGGGAAATGGAAAAGAATAAGAATGAAGTTATATGATGTACGGGTACAAATTCCTTGTAATGAATGTGAGCATTATGTATACTTAAATGCACCAATAAGCTTAATATAAAAACTGTATTTTAAAAAAGATGTTCACTTTATAGTCCATGCTGGTCTTGAACTTCTGAGAGTCCTCCTACCTTAGTTTTCCAAGCTCTAGAGACACAAGTATATGGCCCCACACCAGCTCTGGTTCAGTTTGAGAAGCTAGCTGAGGCAGGTGGGCTCTGTTGATCTTTCTTAAAGTAAGCAACAGTTGAAGAGTTGGAGCCTTAGGGAGCTTAGCTGATCATGGCTCCGGGAACCTTCCAGCTTTCTGGGAAGGAAAACCAGAATGGCTGGGTAAGAGTTGGTCAGACTGTGTGTGTCCTGACAGTTTGTATTTGCCCAGGGTGACCTCGATGTTTTTTCTCACTCTTGCTGCCATCTAGTAGCTCTGGGGAATGGTAGAGTCACATAAAGTGATAGCAGAAAACAGGCATCATTGAATCTCTGTCCTCCATTTTATTTTAATTTTTGATTTTTTGAGACAGGGTCTCCCCATTAAGCTCAACCTGTCCTTGAACCCACTATATTGTCCAGTCTGGTTTCAAATTTGTGGCAATCCTCCTGCCTCAGCCTCCCAAGTGTTGCAATTATAGGGGTGCAACACCAACCCAGCAACTCCTTCATTTTAAAAAGACACAGTATCATGAGCAGCTTCGATTTTGCTGGGCTTCCTTTCAGTTTAGGATCAGAGCATGGGTGTGTTGGGTGAACAGATGTGCCTCTGTTTCTCCCCTGTAAAATGGAATAGCCAGAGGTATCTACATCACATAGTTGTTACAAGGATTTACTGAGGTAATGAACTGACTTACAGTATGTCCTGTATTAAAAGTAAAAAATTTTAAAGGAGAAAACTGAAATGATAAGTCACAAGTGCCATGGCAGAGAAAAAGAAAAGGGGACCATTTATTGACCCATACGCCATGATTTCATGTGATTGTGTCATGTATTCTGAAAGAGATTTTACTTTGCCTTTTTACTGATATGGAGACTGAGGCCCACAGATCAAGTTGCTTGGTGAAGGACATTGAACTAGTTAACAGAGCACGGTGTTATTCTGATGCCCTCCTCCCAAAGCTCCAGTTCTCTGTCCGTTCTTTATTCCATGTTACCTTCCAAAATGAAGGATAGGACCTGGTTTTCTTAACATGAAAATAAGTTGCACCTCAACCCCTCATTTACAAGTTGGTTGTTTGGAATTACTTTTCCATTTAGATTGTTATAAGTGGTAGTTATCTGTCCAGGCTTCTCTGCAAAAGCTGCAGTGGAACAGAAATTCTGCAGATTTGTGAACTAAAGCTGTTGAGGAAAAAAAAAAAAAAAAAAAAGGTGTTTGCCATCCTGGCTACTAAAGCGGGAAAAACTATTTTAATTTCTGTGGAGAAATACTTTGGGAGAAGTAGGTTTGCTTAGAAGGCAATAAGGAAGAAGCTGGATATTGCTTGATTCTAATAGGTCTTCTGAGTTTTTTTTTTTTGGTCTTTTTGAGACAGGGTCTCGCTATGCAGTTCAGGCTGGCCTTGAGCTCACTTTTGTAGCCTAGGCTGGTCTCGAACTCATACCGATCCTCCTGCCTCAGCCTACCAAGTGCTAGGATTATAGGAGTGTGCCACCATGCCTGGCTGAGATTTTTTTTAAAAAAATGTATTTAATACAGGGTCTGCAGGGTCTCACTACACAGATTGCACTTGTAGTAATCCTCCTGTTTTTAGCCTCCCAAGAGCTGGGATTACAGGTGGACGCCACCATACCTAGTCTCCTCACTCTCTCAGTGTGCTCTGGTGGTGGGGTTGGCCAATGCCAGGGATCGAAACCCAGTCCCTGCCTCCTGCCTAAGCAGGCACTTTAGTCTGCTGAGCTATCTGGCTGGCCCACTTCTGAGATTTTTAAAGTCATTAGACATTTATGGCTTGTTGACATGTATTCTTACAATTGTGCAGGAGACAGGACGGGTGGTAGTGTTGATGTAATTTCCCTTGGCAATGTTTTCATTAATATTTTAAAGATGAAGCCTGGCGTGGTAGTGCATGGCTGTGATTCTGGCACTTGGGAGGCTGAAGCAGGAGAATCACTGCAAGTTTGCGGCCAGCGTGGGGTACATAGTGAGGCAAGGGCAGCCTGAACTATATATAGTGAGACCTTGTCTCAAAACAAAACACTAAAGGCCGAGCGTGGTGGTGCATGCCTGTAATCCCAGCACTTGGGAGGCTGAGGCAGGAGGATCAGTGTGAGTTCGAGACCAGCCTGGGCTACAAAAGGGAGCTCAAGGCCAGCCTGAACTGCATAGTGAGACCCTGTCTCAAAAAGACAAAAAAAAAAAAAAAACCGAAAACAAAAAAAACAAAACACTAAAACCAAAACCAAAAGACACATAGGGACCTACCTAGTCATCTTAATATGGTGATATTAGAGTTTAGAGGTGTATTGAAGAAAGAATAAAAATAAAATAATACTTTTCTGCTTTAATTGTGCAGAAATTAAAACTGATGGCCGGGTTAAAGAATGTGTATGGGCAGGTAACTTGGGTAGAATTAAATGTTAACATGTTTCACTAACTTATTTTTCTTGTTTCAGTGGACACTAACTTCCGGAACACTCACTACATGCCAGTCAGTGTGTGTCATGACTCTAAGGGAACAAACATTCTCAGACCTGAAGTTACCAATTCCACGAGGACTTTGCTCTCTATTTTGAGCGTTTACTAAAAATGATCTCAGACAACCCAGTGATATTTTTCTCCCTGTCAGTATTTATGAATATGCAATAGTTAATTATAGCTAGTATTATAGAATAATACTAAGTTGTCACTTAATCTTTTAAAAATTCTTTTGTAATCTTTTTTTTTTAAATTTTGTACAGGGTCTCACTGCAGCTCAGACTCATAGTGATCCCTTGTCTCAGCCTCCCCAGTGCTGGGATTACAGGTGTGCTCCACCATGCCCAGTTTCAGTGGCCAGCTTGGTGTGCCTGGGGTTCTAGGGCCAGCAGAGCGTGCGGTACCCAGGATCGAACCCAGGTCTTTGTGCTTGCCAGGCAGGCGCTTAGATTAGTGAGCTATCTCCCTAACCCCAATCTTTTTAATGCCTAAGAAATTTGGGAAAACAAAAGGAAAATGGAAATAGAAATCATTATCTTCCTATGTTTAGTGCTTGATTTCCTGTCACTAGCAGCACTGAAGAGTAGGACTTGGAGACCTTTATGTTCTGTAGCATTTGTATGTCTGTGTTTCAAGCCAACATGAAAACACTTTAGTAGGGTTTGGTATGATCAGGAATATTTGTCACTTAACAAATGTCTTGCTTTGAAGTTATAAAGTATGCCTAAGAACACAGGAAATGAAGCTAAGAGGCTTGGATTGAAGTTCAGGACTTATAACTTCTCAGAAATAACCTCTCTGGAGATTGGCCTGATAGCTCAGTGGACTAAAGTGCCTGTTTAGGCAGGCGCAGGGACCGGGTTTCGATGCCTAGCATGCCATGCTTGCCCTGCCCTGGTGCATGCTGAGACAGTGACTGAGACTAGGCGTGGTGACACACGCCTGTAATCTCAGCACTTAGGAGGCTGAAATCAGGAGTCCGATACTGTGTAGTGAGACCCTGTACAAAATGCAAGAAAGAAAGAAAGAAACAAAAAAGAAAGAAAGAACGAACCTTTCTGGGCCCCATTCTTTTCACTCTGCAGGTCGGTCTGGGCAGTGATGGGAAGATATCTTGTGTCTTTCTGACAGTGTTGGGGAGAAAATGGTGGTGAGGAGCTCTTTTCTGCGCTGACAATCTGTTCTTTTGTTAATTCCATGGCTCTCTAGAAAATAAATGTAAGTGGTTAGGAAGTATCTGAAAGAGGCTTGAGTTGAGGCAGAGAATGAAGCGTCTGCACCTTGAAGTCTGTTCACAGCATCTTCCCTGGTAGCAGTCTGGGAGCAAGGCTGCGCTGCTGATGTCTTCCCAGCCTTTGCGGGTCACTTAGCCTCTGCGCTGGGCTAGAGTAAACAGCCACTGCCAGAGCCACTTAACATTAGCTGAGCTAACTGTGGCATTGGGTGAGTTTGCTTGACTCATCAAGACTCATTAGAACTCGCCCACTGCTGTGGTTTAACCGAGGTCATTGTGTTTTGATTGATGCCTATGAAAATTCATGTTCTGTTCCAGCTTTAGTATCTTTGCTTCCGAAGCAAGCACAAATCAATTTTTTGGAATTGATTAAAACTTGAACCTTCAGGCTGTGGTGATTTCTCATTATTCTATAATTTGCTATTTACAGAGAGTACTCTGAAACATTTCAGGCTTTCTGATGATAAGGGCAAGCTATACTTTTTTTTTTTCTTTTCTTTTTTTAATCAGGAGACAGGATTAAGAAGAAAATAAAAATCAACTGCAAAGCTGAGTGTGGTGCCATGCACTTGTAATTTCAACACTTTAAGAGGCTGAGGCAGGAGGATCACCATGAGTTCCAGACCATCCTGAACTGCATAGTGAAACTCTGTCTCACAAAAAGCAAAGCAAAGCAAACCAAAACAAATCAATTGGAATTCTATTTCCCATGACATTTTTTTTTTTTTTTTCCATCATTTGTGTAATACAGGCTCAAGTGAAATTTCAGTTAACACTTAACTGCTGGGGAACTTGCCTAATCCTCTGTTCTGATTAAAATTGAATCATGTGTGTTAAATCAAGTGGCACAAACTCTGCAGGGGCCAAGTAGGAAGTGAGTCAGGCCAGTTATAGAACACTGGGAAGGCCTGCACTGAGGACGTTACTACCATCTCCAGCTTATGGGAGAAATAGGGCCTAATAGTAACATATGTTATTATTATTGTTGTTGTTGTTGATGTTGTTTATCTTGTACTGAGGATTAAACCAGAGCCTTCATGCTCAGCTGTATCTCTAGCCCTTTTTTTATTTTCTATTTTGAGATAGAATCTTGTTAAGCTGCCTAGCCTGGATTCGAACTTGCTTTTCTTCTGCCTCAGCCTCCCAGAGTACCATGATCACAAGCATGAGCCACCATGCTTGGCTAGACTTTCCTAATTTTTAAGAGGGTCTGGAGAAATCGATTTCTTTTTAACATGACTCTTCCCCTGGTAAAAAAAAATACTGTGCAGTCCAACTAAATAGGGCTATGTGTTACGCTTGCCTGTTTTGTCATTCCTTACATAAATAATTTGCAGTCTCACAAGAAGTACGTTTATGAAGTAACATATTTTAGAGAAGATGGTGCTGAGGAGTCCCTGAACTTTTCACTTTTTGTAGATGCTAGGAAAGTGGTTCAGGATGGGAGCAACCAATTGAAACATAGGTAGTGAAACAGGCCAGATGTTAGGGTTGCAGCAAGTGTTGTAGATGTTACGTTCCCCAAAAGGAGGATGTGGGTTCCAAGGTTTATTTTTCCTTGCTAGAACACAGATCCAGTGTGCTGTCCTCTTCTAATTTAGATTTCTGTGAATTTTCTTGATGTATTTTTATTTTTATTTTTTACAAATGGTCTGGACCAATGAGAAACCACCCTTTGGTTATTTATTTTTGTTTTTATTTTTTGCGGGACTGGGGATTGAACTCAGGTCCTTGCGTTTGCCAGGCAAGCTCTTATTTTACTGAGCTAATTTCCCAGCCCCTAGAAACCCACCCTTTGGTTAAAGACTACATCTTTACCTTGTTCTCTGAATAACTACTATGAAGACAACAATATGCATGGTATTTATTATTGTAACCATCCTACTAACTTGTTTTCGAAACTATTTCATTGCTATTTTATCTTGTTCTCATTAAAATGAATAAAAAAGAAAAGAAAGAAGACTACATTTTCAACTCCTGGCCTAGATCAGTTTCCTAAGTATGTCCTACAAATCCTAACTCCATCATAGAGTAATAGGGTTTTTTGTTATTATTGTTTTGTTTTTTAAGGTAGAGTTTCACTATGTAGTTCAGGTTGACCTTGAACTCCCTATGAAGCCCAGTCTGGCTTCGGACTCACAGCAGTCCTCCTGCATCAGCCTCCTGAGTCCTAAGATGATAGGCATATGTATCATGTTTGGTAGATTAATAGGTATTAATAAGAAATAAATCATTCTTGGTGAAGTAGATTTGGAAAATGGAGGATTAAACGAAATTGAATAGATTTTCTGTCTGAAGTTTTTTTTTTTTTATGTGTTTAGTACAGGGTCTACAAGATTTCACTACACAGATGGGACTCATAGTGATTCTCCTGTTTTGTTTTTTAAACTTTATTTGTTTATTATGGCCAGCTCAGCCTGCCCTGGGGGTGGGGCTGGTGCAGCATGTGGTGCTGGGGATTGTACTGGGGTCCCTGTGGTTGCCTAACTTGCCTAAGCAGGCGCTTTAGACCGCTGAGCTATCTCACTGGCACCATTCTCCTGTTTTCATCCTCCCAAGTGCTGGGGTTACAGGTGCCTGCCACCATACCCACTCTCATTTGCCCTCTCAGCGCAAGGGCAGAGCTGGCAGGGCATTGACCTGGGCGCTGTGCTCTGCCTAAGCAGGCACTTCAGTCAGCTGAGCTATCTGGCCTGTGCTGTTACCATTCTTAACGTATGCTAATGTGCCTTGTAAGTTGCCAGAAAGATCAGCCTTCCATCTCCACTCCTGCGCATTGTCTGGGAAGGGGAAGTGATCCTCCTGCTGAGGCTTAGTTTCTGCCTGCTCACCAGATCCTGCCCTTACCTCCTTAGGGTTCTTGTTTTACAGATCCATCTCTGTTTCTTTGCCTCCTTTTGTTCTGTGTATCTGTACTTGCTTTCCTCCTATTTAAACAAAAACGATTACTCTTTCCTTACACTATACACAAAAACTAACTCCAAATGGATCAGAGACCTAAATGTAAGAGCTTCAACTATAAGCTTCTTAGAAGAAAATGAAGATATCCTTGTAACCTAGAGTTAAGGAAAACCTTCTAAAATACTATAGGAGAGGGGAAAAAAAACAAGCAATACAAGAAAAAAATGGATAAATTGGATAAATGGATAAATCATTACGGCTTTAAAAACCCCCAAACTTTTTTGCTATAAAAATTCCATCAAGAAAATGAAAAAAGAGGGGCTGGCGAGATGGTTCAGTGGTCTAAAGCGCCTGCTTAGGAAAGCTCAGGCAACTGCAGGGACTGCGGTTCGATCCCTGGCACCACATGCTGCGCCACCCCCACCACCAGGGCAGGCTGAGCCAGCCACAAAATAAATAAATAAAGAAACAAACACAACAAGCAAACAAATAAATAAAATTAAAAAAAAAAAAAAAAAAAAAA
>PVKN010028061.1:0-13325 GCA_004027915.1 Capromys pilorides
GTATAATTATAGTAATTATGTGATTGACTGTATCTTCTTTAAATTTGCCAAGTACCTTATAGAACTGTTCTACCTCCACTTATTCCTTTTCAGACCTATCTGCCATGTAGCTTGTGGTTTCTTCCCCACCAGTCTCCTTACTGATCTTGTGGGTTTTGAGGGGGTGGATTTGTTGACCTGCCTTTTCATAGTTCTGGCCTTTTTGTTTTGTGCTAGTGGGGAGCAAGCCATAGCATTGCTCATGACCCCCAAACAATTCAGGTATTGGCATAGAGAGAAAACCAGTTTCTGGCCACTACTATGTTATCTTGTCAACAGAAGTACATTGAGTGACACCACTGGCATCAGGTGCTAACTGAATATTTCAAAAGGCTGGGAATCACTCATAAACAGCCATTCACCAAGGCAAAGACTCTCATGTTAGAGAACTGGACTATCTTTATATGGACCTATAGCAATTCAGAGAGCACTGATTTCTGCTGAATATTGGTGGCATTGCTGGAGCTCAATAGCACGGTAAATGCCTTCTCCAAACCCACACCCCCTGACGGTTACTCCCACTGAACCTGGCCTTCCCCTGAGCACAGGCCCCTTGACCTCCTTGGCGTGGGCCAGGCCTCCCATGGGATCCCAGGGCATCCCTGTTAGCTTCCATCCTCAGCATGCTTGTCTCCCAAGGCTGCCTCTCGCCCAGTCACTGGAAGGGTTTCTCTTTGGTCCTGGAGCGAGACTCTCTACTTAGGTGTGGTTCTTTCTTTGGTTAATCTGTTGGTTTTCAACTCCATTGTACTGCGCGGTGGGTAACCCCAGAGATGGAGTGAGGATGCTCAGTTACTGAGTCCTGCAGGCTTGGGCGCAGTTGCCCGGCAGGGTGCAGTGCTGGCCAGGTGCAGGATAGGCTGCCAAAGATTCAGATCCTTTCATCATAAGCTGCTGTTGTGCTGGCATGATTACAAATGAGGAAAACTGTTAAGCTGAAAAACAGAGATAGCTGGCTCAGCCATCTTTCCCTCATAGTGTTAATATGATGCTTTCATCTGAAGCAACAACTCTGAAATGCTATGAGAAAATTCCAACAGTCTGGAATAGTAAAACACTGAAGGAAATGGACAGAAATTTCCCTTCTACATCCTATTCTCAGTCAGGATGACAAACTACTACAGAGAGAGGGTGCTACCTAGAGAGCAGCAGTCCCTGGGAGGATGGACCCAGAGTTAGATACTGGACACATGGGTAGAAGAATCAAGAATGTTCCATCACATTCCTCAGGAAGGCATTGGTCCTATAGTCAGAGTTACCACTGCTAAGATGCCCAGGAATAAGGACTATACTCAGTCTAAATCTCTTGAGAAAACAAACACAAACTTTTCTCCTTACAAGATAACTAATGTACAACTGCACAAAAGCTTGGGCAGAGGTGCTAGGATAGGGAGAGAAGAGCTGGGAGTTCTGGGACAGGTGGGCATTTGGAGTTAGGAAAGCTTGCTCTGCCCACTTCATGTGTGTTTGTTTGTTCTTGTGACACTGGCAAGTGAGCTCGGGGCCTCACCTGCTAAGCGAGTGCTCTCGCACTGAGCCACCCCCATCAGTCTTTCATGTGCCTGTTTGGGGGTGGGGCAGCTCTGTATACGCTCACCATCAACCATCACTCTTCAGGGAAAGTAGACTGCACAGCTCAGCACCACCAGGAAGTTACTTGTTGGTTCTGGGCCTCCATTTCCTCCCTTGTCCTGCTAACATAGTACCTGTAAATACTTGACAGAGCTGTTGTGAGGATTCGAGCAGATAATCCATAGCTTTTACCTGAGTGCCTAACACAAACTCTCAATAAATGTTTGCTAGCAAAGCACTTTTTCTCTTGCAGAGTAATTATTATTGCAAAGGGGGAAACATACTAGAACTTTAAATCAAGAAAAATGGTTTCAGGAGTGTGTCAAAAATACCACCTGATATGGAGCAGAATGTGGGAAGGAGGGCAGAGGAAGCTGTGGGGCGGGCTGTGTGCTGTGCGCATGCCTGCCTGCCTGCCTAACAAGCAAGAGAAAACCTTGCAGAAACTGTGTTCACTGAAAATCCCTGACTGGGATTCCAGGGGTGGTTCTGATCTGAGACTGATCTGAGATATCCATTTGCAGCCTGGTGTGGTAGGGGTGCAGAGGCAGAAGGTTCACAAGTTCTAGCCCAGCCAGGGTAACTTAGCGATACTGTAAGACCTTATCACAAAACAATAATAATAAAAATTTATGTTTCAGAAAGTAGCTCTATGCAGAGGCCCTGTGTTCACTTTCTGGTACAACACAATCACAATAAAACAGACACATGCTCAGGCCAACAAAGTCCAAGTGATCTTAAAAGTTTTCATCCAATGCAACTGGATTTTACATATAGTAAGCACTGTGTTTGGGGCCATAGCACTTATACTTCTAAGAATGACCGTCAGCCAGCAGGCGCTGAGTCAGGTGGCATAGCATTGACAGAGGAGGGACATGGACCCCTGGCTAGAAGGGGGTCAGCGAAGCTGGGCTCTATAGTCCACTTGCCTGATATGAGTGCTGGCCACAGTGTCCTCACCTATGAAATAGAGGCAATATGAATGGCCACAAAGCAGTCACATCAGCTCAGTCGCATGCCCTGTATGTAATGATACTAACTCAGTTAATGTCAGTCTTATTATATCCATTGTTCCTCATGAGAATTCTTTGCACTGCATTTTTCAGATTAAGGAAATCGAAGTGCAAACTGATGTCGATGTTAAAGCAGGAGTCCAAATTCAGGTCTGTGAGCTCTAGAGCTGAATGTACGCAGGGCCCCTAAGGTGTGGCTGAATGCGCCATGGTGGAACTCACGAATAATGCCCTGCTCTAGATCTTGCTGAGGTCAGCTCACTGGGAGAAATGTTCTCCACTCCCTGCTTCCCCACCTTGCCCATTGTCTCAGTTACTCTTTTCTTGTTGCTGGGACAACTATCTGACACCCAAAATGAAGGAAGGAAAGGTTTAGTTAGCTCACAGTTACTGGAGGTTTCAGTCCATACTCAGCTGGCTCCAAGGCTGAGTGGAACAGGGCAGAGAGCATCCAGTTCATGGTGGAACAGCAACAATCGAGACAGAGGCAACCAACCAGACAGAGCAGTAGAGAGCAACAGAGAGAGTCTGTCTCTCTGTCTCTCTTTATATTACATTTAGGCTCTCTGCCTCAGCCTATCCGCCTTAGGCTATACTCATAATCCCAGAAGTACTCAGACTCATAATCCTATCAATACTAAAACACATAATCCCAGTGGATCATGAGTCAAATCTCAAACTCTAGAAGTCCCTGCCCCATGATTGCATGAGGCTTTGGGGGAACAACTAGACGTAAACCATAACACCCATCATGTCCTTTCTTCATTCTTCCCTATACTCCTAGTGATACCCTAAAACCCCACACAGGATTCACTTCCATGGAAGCTCTCCTGCCTTCCTGTCTGGATCCCTCTCCTCTGCCTACCACAAACTCAGAGACCATGTGGTCCACTCAAGAGGTCTGGGAGAGCACAGGGAACATGGCAGCCACTCGGTAAATGTAGAAATGAGACGCATACTTACATCAATTCTGATGAATATTTAAGAAATCAAGCATACTCTTAGTATTTTTTCATAGGAAACAGCCAATGTAGGCTTCCCAGTCTTTAAGAATTTTCCAGCCAGTCATGTGGAGGACTCATAAGATTCCTGGAGTGGCCTTTGACTGCTGGGCCATCAAAGCGGTCTTGAGGTTCGATGCACCAGAATGCCCTGATCCGGCATTGTTTTCATACGCATACTTCTTATATTTCATCTCGGCTTTTCTTGCTCCCCTGCTTTCTTCAGTTCTATACATCATTTAAGAAAACGATGCTGCCTCGGGGAACAGGGACTAGAAACATTACTTCTCCATAAGTAGATCTAATTTGTTTTGTTTGCTTTCACTTAGAAATTATTTTCTTCTTCTTCTCTTAAATTACTTCTATCCATTTCTATATAACAAGCTCTGCAGTCATTTTTATCTGCATTCAAGAAATATAGTTGGAATTTCCCAAATCTAGAAACATTGAAGAACTACTCTTAGATATTTTTAACAGTTATAACTTTGTGAAAATTAAATACTCTACATGATTATTCAGGTTTCTAAAGCAGAAAATTAGCACTTTTATATTATAGTAATATGCATCTTAGAATTAATTTTTTATTATAGACATTTAAAAATGAATGTGAAAGAATGCAATCTTGAATTCCAGAAGTATCGGGTATTGACCCAGCATCTCCCTTCCCCCTTTTTTTCCTCTGTCTTTTTGCAGACCCCATCCCAGTAGAAAAGGAAAAGCTATCCTTTGGTTATGACATTGTCCATTGTCCCATCTGGCACCACCTCCTTCCCTCCCTGTTATTCTGAGCCAGGTTCCCTCTGTCTTGACAGCTGTTCCCATGCCTCACTTTCATACACACACGCACACCACAATCTCTTTGCACATACAGTGTTCACATGCTCACTCAGCCCTCTACTTCATTTGGCTACAAGTCCTCTGAAAACAGAATAATTCAGTAGGAAAAATCTAAGTTTTTAAGAATGCCTGAGTGGTACACTCATGACAGACTACTTTTCTGTTTGACTGCTTCACTCTCTTCACTTTTGCAGTTTTCAACAAAGAGTAGGTATCACTACTATCATTTAAAAATAATTTCAAATGCTAACAAGGCAATTTAGAAATTGCCTTTGAATCTCTTCGCTAGCAAAATAAATCTGAACCAGAAGTAATGTGCAACCTTTTCCTTAGGTCCAAACCATATTTTCCATTGCTTGAAAGCCCAGAGGTAGAAAAACAAACATTTCTTGGCAGAGTGGAGCTGGGTGGATTATGAGGCCCAAAACCTATGCTACCCTTTCCTCATCCACCCTATTCCTTGGTCAACCCCTGGGCTTCACTCCTGGAAGAATTCCCTGCCTGCCCTGGGCAAGTCCATCTGCAGCAATGGGTGCTCCTGTAATTACCAGGCGTGGACCAGCTGGGGAGAACAGAGTGGATTATCCCTCTTGCCTCTAGGTGAAGCATGGTTGGTGTCATACTATGTTCTGTGGTGCAGAATATGGTAAGGCATTCACTAGGCAGTATGAGAAAGACAGGTTGTCTGGAGCCTGGTGGCCTCAGAAGGGTTGGAAACCTACCAAGGCCGAATGTTTTTAAAGCCACGAGTACCACAGAGTTCATCCAGATTTAATGTGAGGAAATGGCCCACAGTGGTCCATGGTCTCAGAGGCGCATGGTCAGCTGGCTCCTCTTCAGTCATGGTGAGGTTTTAGCCAGACAAACACCATGGCAGGAAGGGCGCAGTGAAGCAAAGCTGCTCACCTGGAGGCAGCTGCAAGCTGAGAGGAAAGAGCCTGGGAGTGGGGACAAGTTGTCCCTTGCAAGGTCAGGGCCCAGATGAGCTGCTTCCTCCATACCTCAGAGCCTTTCCATCATCTCCCAGTAGCATCATAAGCTGGGGTAAAAGCTTTAAATATGTGAGCTGTGAGAGACATTTAAGAGCTAAACTCAGCTTCTCACTATAGCAATGGTTTTCTTGACCTCAATGAAACCAAGGCCCGGTGCCTCCACTTTTTTGTGTCTCAGAAATAAATTAATTTTCCTGAAAAATTGATAATCACCAAATAATGTTATCTATTATCTTGGATTATTAAGTGATCTCATACTATAGTAATTATACACTTCATGATGAAAGTTATTAATCTTTTTAAAAATTATAAATGAAGGTTGGGAATATAGCTCAAGTAGCGTAGTGCCTGCCTGGCAGGGACAAGGTTGTGAGCTTGATTCCCAATACCAACAAGACAAACAAAAACCCCAAAAATTATAAATGAAAAGGCAGTATATTTAATGGTCAAGAAAACAAGCTTTAAGCCATACCTAGGGAGGCATACGTACTCTATCTTTTAAAAGATATGACCCTTTGGCCATGAGGCTTAACCATCTGAGGTTCTTTCTTTTTCTTCAAAATGAGAATAGTAAGGCTACTTCTTCCATGGATTAAATAATATAATCTTTATAATATAAAGATTAAATGTGATAAAGCTCATAAGACAGCCAGGTTCCTCTTTAGCACACTATACTGTTCACTAAGTAGTGACTAATGTTACAGCAATTGTCAGACATGACTGGTCAGACATCACTGTTCTCTGCCCTCTGCCCCAGGAGCAGCACTGTGAGGTTGGACGTAGCTATATGTCTACCCAGCTTTGCATCCTCGATACATAAGACTTAGCTGAGACTTGTGAGGAGCTTGATATGATACGGCTGTGTAGGCCTCACTCTTGACCCACTGGGATGACTGGGCATGGGATACCTGGCACTAGGATGATCATTCAAAATTTTTGTGTTCTATATTCATTCATTTGCAGGGCTTCCCTCCAAAGAGCCTCATTTCTGCTGAAATTAGGTCCTCACTTAGTTGCTCCATAAACAAGAGTAATCAACAGATAAAAAAGCAACAAAGTGAAATGCAATACTGACTCATGCATATTTTAGGGAACTCTTACAATCCTATCAGTTGATGAAATATTTATGGCTAAAATGTGATGTGTAAGATTTACTTCAAAACCCCCACTAAGGAGACAGGAGGCTTACAGCTGGGTGTGAATTAAGATTGACCAAGAGCTGAGACCCCTGAAAGTGGTGGATGGTTCTCTGCTTTAAGTTCGAAATTTCCCAAAATAAAATGTCTTTAAAATTAGTTTCCATAGTAATGATCATTCTTGTAAAATAAAATTGTGGAAGGAAGTCTTCCTCAGCATTGCTACTTGGTTCAATGAGTGTAAAAACAACAAGAAGAAAAGCCCAGCCATACATCATCTGGAGCCAGCTTGGTCGTGGTCAGTTGGAAAACAGGAATGTTCTCCAAGGTTAGTAAACTGTAATCAGTTCCACATAGCTTTCCGACACCAGAGTTTACACATCACGGCAGTTTGATTTGTAACTCCATTCACATGTCCACAAGAAATACCGCCGTGTCATTTCCCTGATTATTTGCTTAGCCAAACAATGCTTTTCCACAGCACAATGGCCTGGTCTCAAAACCCACCCAGAGACACCACGCATAATTATTGGCACCGCCTTCCCGCCCCTTCTACACTGCTGCCACAGCTCTAAACAGTCCTCCTTTTACGGCCGGCGGAAATCAGCAGCTCTGCCATTCCTTGTATTATTTCCAACATTTGTTGATTCAAATCTGGAACGTTTTCTTCTCCACAGAGTAGAGAGGCCTTCCACCTCTGTCTGGAATGTGCATCCGTGGCCCACGCGGCCCTTTCCAGTTCTTTCCCCATTTCTCCAGGTCCTTTCCTGCTCAGCCCCCACGGTCCACGCAGCCTTCTCTGCTTAAGCGGGGCATGTTCTTCAGCCTCTGCCCCACCGGGCCACGGCCTCCACTGCTGCGATTTCCCAGGGGCACTTCCTCTGCCTCAGCCCTGCTCACTTCCTGGTCCCCTGCCAGTACTTCCGGGCCTCCCGGTGGGAGGTTGCAGCAAAAGTTCCGGGCGCTCAGTTTCCCCTTGTATGCTGTTCAGGGTGGGCTCACGCTGGATTGCACATCCTTCGTTGTGCAAGAGATTCTGAATTAGGGCTGGGCATTGCTCTTTGCCCCCTCCAGCCCTAGCTAAGTTTCCTGTCTGCTACTGGAGCTCATTCCCTCCTCTGTTCTCAGTCCAGTGCTTCTTGGTATTCAGCCACTGCTTTCCGATATGGCAGCTACTTCCAGGTCTGCAAGCTGGGCCGGCTTTCCTATTGTTCAGGGTCTCTGTTCATGGCCCTCCTGCTTTTTTCCTTTTTTTCGTTTGTTTCTTTTTTTGGTCTAAATCTAAGTGGAAGATGCCTTTGATTGCATCTGTGCCCAATTTCCTGTATCTGCCAGTTGACATTTTTTGTTTTGTTTTTTTCTGTCCTAAAAGCCACTTGAATGATCACGTTTGTATTTTAGAAAGGTCTATGATAATTTCTGCTGCCAATGTTGTTCTCCTCTCTCCTAAATCCTGTTCCTTAGTGCCTACAGTCTCAGAAGAGTTGCCTTCATAGAAATACCTCTTGGCTGGCTTGGAATAGTTTCTACTGCTGAGCTCTTTCTGAGAAAAACATGGGACAGTTTTATGAAAGAAATTGGTATTCAGGGAAGTCAGTTCTTTCCAATTGCAGGGAGTAACTGGCCAGGCCTCACTACTGTTCCATATTCTTTATTCCCGATTCCTTTACTCATTCACTCAGCAGAGACTTATTAAATCTCTCATACAGTTCCTGAGTGTGTCCAAGTCTAGCCTGGAATATGAGCATGCACCTAAGAATGAAAAACACAAGGTTCATTTGAGAGTCGAATACTTTCACTCCTGTTCTTTTGCTATAGAGACTTAAGATCGTGGGTACTAATTTCAGGGCCCTAAAATAACTTGTATAAGGGCTTGGGTTTCACTACCAGCAAATGTAGGCAGAAATAAAAACTAGACCAAAAGTTTTCAAAGGCTAGTGTATTTTATTTTTTATTTTTTTATGCCCATTAGTGGATAAAGGCTTCTTCGTAACCCAACAGTGTGTAAATCCTCCCATGCTATGTAACTAGATCGGCAAGTTGTCCACCTTTTTGAGTGTGTTTCTTCATAATGTATTTTATTTAGTTATTTATTGAGATAAGGTCTCACTCTGTAATTCAGCTTAGCCTTGAACTCACTGTGTAGCCCAGGCTGGCCTTGAACTCATGGAAATTCTTCTATCTCAGCCTCCCAAGCGCTGGGACTACAGGCATGCACCACCATGCCTGACCTTCGTCTTTAAAATGATGATGGGTTCATTACATATATAAAGTACATAGGACTGAACAGGCATCTGGGAAGCAGTTAGTGTACCTGCCTCTTCTTTTTCTGTCAACTGAGAATTTATCATGTTATTAACAGTGAAGAATGAGATGTTTTAGTAAGAGACAAACAAGTCTCATTCTTTCCTACCCTGCTTCAGATTGTCCTGGAAACCCTGCAAGTGAGTGAGGAAGCATTTCTAAGTTTCTAGCCTGCTGCCTATGCCATTGATGTGTCAGTGAGAAATGAATGACTTAGGTGACTTTCAGTGAAGACCTCTGGGATGACTGCCGTAGGTGCCCTGGAAAATCATATTCATTTCATGGAAAGTTGGGTGAAAACACTGAGTCAGAAAAATTTATTGAGATTTTTGAAGTATAACTTATTTGCATATACTATCTCTGTATGAGACATGAGTTTTTAAATCATCTTTAAAGGATTTTTATTGAAAGAACAATTCACATGACTTTCTTTTTTGAAAGGCACTTTCCTACCTATTTGTCATATTTTAAGAGGGGTAAAATTATTGAGTTCCTGTGAAACACTGTATCATTCCAATGTGATATTTGTGATTTCAAAACAATCTTTAAAGCAGTAAAATGGGCTTTCAGTTCAGAGATGGACTTGTTATGAGACCAAAAAAAGCTTTGTATTAGAAAATGGAGCCATTTGGCCTGAAAATGGTGGTACATGCCTGTGATCTCAGTTACTCAGGAGGAGGGAGGAGGAGGATCACAAGTTTAAGGCCAGTTGAGGCAGTGCAGCGATATCCTGTTTAAAGAAACAGAAGCAAACAAAAAGGGGTGTAGGGATGTAGGACCGTGGCCCAGCACTCCTCAGTTCCATGCCTAGAGCCCCTGCAAAGCCATTGCTAAAGTGAGCCTTTTGGAAAAGGAAGTGATTTCTAGGGTGTGAATCCCACTTTCCCCTTTCAGATGTGTGCACCATTAGCTAGCCTGCTTCTTGTTTATAGAATACACATGACCACTTCCTATTAACTGAATGTACAAAGTGTGTCGGCTCAGCCTTCCTTAGTCGGGCAAGTGATGGACATGAAACACTTTAGCTGTGTCACCTTACACAAAAGTTAATCCTAAAAGTGGGAAAATATCCCTAAAAGTTGACCCATAATCAGCTTAAATTACAGAATTTGGTGACATGCTTTGAGTGGTCAACTATTTTTTTACGATGATCTTTGGCTTTTAATAATTATTTTTGATAAGACCAAGAAACTATACTGTATATTGCTAATGGAAAACACATTCTTCCAAATGCATGATTTTTTTAAAATGTATTTGGTACAGGGTCTCACTATGCAGATTGGATTCCTAGTGATCTTCCTGTTTGCAGCTTCCCCACTGCTGGGATTACAGATTTGCACCACCACACTGGGACTCGTTTGCTGGCTCAGCACTCCCTGGGGGTGGGGCTGGCGCAGCAAGCAGAACTGGGGATCAAACTCTGGTCCCTGCACTTGCCAAGCAGGTGCTTGGTCTGCTGCTGTCTCATTGCATCAGCTATCTCACTGGCCCTTGGTATTTTATTTTGGGTCATAAATGTCACCATATTGCACTACCTTATTTTTATATATTTGGGATGCATAGATAGGGAAATTCAGAAATACGTTTTTAAAAAATAGAATTGCTTTTTAAATAGAGTCTATTTAGAAGCCACTTTGGAGCAATAGCATTTTTTTAAGTAGCAGAGAAGACTGTTTTAAGTGGCACAACTGGAAAGACAGGGTCTTCTACTACAGTGACAGCGCTTTGCCATAATGACCATGTTAGGAGCTTTTGCTTTGCAGGTGAAAGCCTGTGGATGAAAGAATGTATTCGGGAAAACCTGAGACTAAGACTATTTGGAACCATTTGCTAGCAGTTTTCAGAGAACCATAACTACTTAATATATTTTGAATGCCATCTGCAAAAATACTACCGTTGACAAGGACACAAAACTAGAGCTCTTAGTGTTAATGGCCAATTGATCTAATTGTCTTCACTCTTCCCGGTTTTTCTATCACAGAATTGGAAGACTTTTTGACGGTACAGAGCCCATTGTTTTGGACAGCCTCAAACAGCACTATTTCATTGACAGAGATGGACAGATGTTCAGATATATCTTGAATTTTCTACGAACATCAAAACTTCTCATTCCTGATGATTTCAAGGTGAGAGAATCCACACTAAATTAACAATATCTGATGTGCTTTGATGTGCTCGAAAGTATTTCTACTCTTAAATTTTTACCATAACCCAATTCTACTGGTGACATAGGACTCTGTGGCACAGTTATTGTGTCTTCACTAAATAAATTAAGGTATTAAATTTTATATGATCAAAGAAGTTTATCTTTTATTTAAAGAATTGAGTTACAGTTCATTTTAATAAATTGAAAACAAGTTCATTAAGTTTAAATCTCATTTTTGGCAGGTCTTAGCAAGCCATAAAATACAAAGAACACTGTTTAGCTTAATGAAGACTTTGTCTCCTGAAAACTAAAAGTAAACATTGAGTCAAATTTTTAAATTATTCCGTTTAAAGTTTGTGATGAGCATTAAAGTTAGTCACGGTGACGTAGTGCACCACCTTGTGTTGGTGGCTGTAGGCAATGGAATTGGGCCAGGAGAACAAACAGCAAGTATTAAATTATTACTAAAGATGTGGAAATGTAATTTTGCAGCTGATAATGTTTCTCTAAATTTGAGGTTCTAAGGAATCAACTAAATAGTATTAGAACTAATAAAGAATTGATTTGATTAAAGGCCCTAAATTCAGGATGAGTACATCACAATCAGTAATTAGTCTTGCAGTATAGCAAGTGCTGAGCAACAAAATAATGGGGGAAATGCCAAACAAAAATTAAATGGCCTAGGAATAAATTTAATAAGAAATATACACAGCCTGATTAAATCAATCACAGATCTCTCCATGCAAATATAAAACAACAGTTTGCCAAATGAGGGCTCTTTCTGTGTTCCTGGATAGGATGCCTTAGCATTGTTAGTGTCTCTCACCTACATCATTCTATACAGTCACTGCAAATTCATCTAAATGATACGTTTTTTTTATTTTAATTTTTTTTATATATTTAGTACAGGGTCCACAGGGTCTCACTACACAGATGAGACTCCTAGTGATCCTCCTGTTTTCAGCCTCCCAAGCTCTGGGATTACAGATGCGCACCACCACACCCAGTCTCAGTCAGGTCTCAGCGCACCCCAGGGGCAGGGCGAGCACAGCACACTGAGAATCAAACCCCAGTCCCTGCGTCTGCCTAGGCAGGTGCTTTAATCTGCTGAGCTATCTGGCAAGTCCTGATATGTTTCTTTTAAAACAATGGAATATGACCCATTTATAAAGTTTGTATAGAAGGAAAACAAGCTGAGGAATAGCAGATAGATAGATAGATAGATAGATAGATAGATAGATAGATAGATAGATAGAAATGAAGGGTATGATGAAGCACACCTATAATTGCACCACTTGGGAGGCTGAGGCAGGAAGATTGCTGTAAGTTTGAGGTCAGTCTGGGCTACAAAGTGAGTTCAAGTTTAGCCTGAACTGCATAATGAGACTGTGTCCCAAGAAACAACAACAACAAAAAGGAGTCACTGAGTAACTGCTTTGATCATAGTGTTGGTCAGGACAGTGGGTGGTGGTAGATGTGTCCCACCAACATCAAACCATACTACTGAGGAGTGATGACTTAGACGTGTGATTTAGACAGAGCTGAAACACACACATTGATCAATAGAGATAAAGATCCTGAGAGATGTGTGTATGCATTCAGAAATTTACTATAAAGGTGCTATTTCAAACCAGTGGGGAAAGAATAGTTAATAGTTGGTGCTGAGACAGTTGGGAATATTGTAAAGCCAGAGTGCCAGTTTATATCATAAACTCATAAAACTTCCAAAAATAAACATAAAAACTAAAGGTATTAGAAAAATAAAGGAATTCCTAAAAGTATAATTTTGAGATAGAAAGGGCCTATATAAACATAACTTAATACACAAAACTATCTTTTTAAAAGGTTGTAAGTTAAAGATACCAAATTCAAGGGCTGGGGAGATAGTTTGGTGATCTAAGTGCCTACCTGGAAAGCACAAGGACCTGAATTCAGTCCCTAGTACTGCATGCTGTGCCAGCCCTGGAACCCGGGCACACTGAGCCAGCTACCAAAACTGGGCATGGTGGCACACACCTGTAATCCCAGTGGGGAGATGGCTGAGACAGGAGGGTCACCATGAGTCTTGTGTAGTAAGATCCTGTACTGAATGAATGAATGAATGAATGAATGAATAAGTGATAAAAAGACACCAAATTCAAATAAATGATGTCACAGTAGAAGAGAAATTTACAATTAAAGATTAATATTCATCATAAAAGAGCTCTTAAAAATACTCTTGGGAAATGTAGAAACAACCCACTAAAAAATTTCTTTAGGCAAAAACAAAATTTCACTACAAAATG
>PVKN010028062.1:0-13348 GCA_004027915.1 Capromys pilorides
ACCTATTGTCTTTAGCTCTCCTATCCCTTTCTATATCTCTCTATAAATTTTCATCTTTATGTATTTATCAATCAGCCATTAGCTCATTTATTAGTTTAACACACAGTTAAGTTCTGGAGTAAGGACTACTAAGCTGCTGAGTATGCAGGGGTGTGTGTGAGGAGGAATAGACCATCTTCACCCTCCCAGGTATGCCACTCTTAAAGACATACACCAGCTGGGCTTACACCTATAATCCCAGCACTCAGGAGGCTGAGACAAGAAGATCACTGAGTCTGAGTCTAGCCCAGGCTATAAAGTGAATTTAAGGCCAGCCTAAACTTTATAGTGAAACCCTGTCTTAAATAGACATACATCGCCAGGCAGTGTATTTCAGCACTTTCTTTGCCCCATGGATGACTTCACTCTCCCTCTGTTTAAACTGTTCCCATATCACCATGGTGAGCCCTATCAGCTGGGCTCACTGTTAGTCATGAGTTCTGGGAAGGCTCTTGGGGAACACACACACACCATGCTCCAGACTGGCACATGGGGGGGCCACCAAATGGCCCCAATGGGTGACACCTGGACAATAACTGGCTTCATTACTGCACAGACATAGCAGCTGGGTACGGAGAACTATTCTGCCCCTGCTTTTCCTCTTTCAGGTACCTTCTTCCCCTCCTCGTGCCCCGCCCCCAGGAATCTATAATTGGATCTCTGAACCAGATTATACTCTGAAAGTGGGAAAACTAGCTCTGCAAGTACAGTTCTAAATCTTCCTGACTTATACTAAGACCTAAAGATTTTTCAAACATTTTTAGCCTCTGTTATGGATGATTCACTGTCTGGCTGTTTAGTCTCACAGCAGAGAAGATTGAAAGTTGCTGTGCAGGAACACACCCCCAGGGTGTGCGTGAAGAAATGCAATTAACTAGGGACAGTAAAAAACCCTATTAGTGTAGTAAATATATTTACATATTGAAATAAAGTCCTTCTACCTTTTAAATGTAAACAACACATTGCAGGAAATAAGAGAAACAGGAAGAGGGTGGGGCCTGATCCATTTGGGAGGGCACAAAGCCTTGATATCAAAGATTCTAGTCTCCTGTGTTGCCTTTCTTTTACTTCTGTGTTTCATTCGTGGCCAGCAATTTCTCCTTACCTATGCTTTTCTTAACCTTTCCCACCTTGTTTCCATTTTCACCACAGAACTGCAACTATGCTCTAAAAGGTCACCACCTGCTTCCTACTGGCAGATCCAGAGAACATTTCTCTGCACTTTGCTTCCCATCTCCAAATCCTCCACCCTTTCTCACACAGTTATGGGTCTCACCCCCAAGTTTATCAGTACCACAAGGGCTGAGTCACTAATCAAGAAGAACTTCAACAGCAAACTTTTGGTAGCTTGGCTGTCAAAACGATAGGAGTACATTTGGAAAGATCTTTAAATATTATTTTCAAATTATATTCTACCCCTACCTTGTGATAATTTCATCCTGGTGGGGCCAGAAGGATAGAAAAATTGTGTCTCTTTTCTATTGATAATCAATGTGTTAACTTTGGGTCACTGTCACCAAATGTCTGAGAAAATCACCTTTCAACAGTAAAGATGTATTTTATGCTTTCAGAAGTTTCTGTCCAGGGTTAAATAGCTCCACTGCTCTTAGGCCTGTGGTGAGGTATAACATAAAGGGATAGAGCTGCTTACCTCAAGGCTGCTGGGAAGCAGGCAGAGGGAAGGAACAAATGAGAAAGGAAAGCCTCAGGACAAAGTAGAGTCTCCAAGGGGCCACCACCATGACCACGCCCTGCAACAGCCCCTTTCCTGACCCAGTCACCTTCAGAAGCCCCACCTCACATGAGCCCTTAGGAAATTTTTTTCTGTTCAAATTATAGCAACCAAGGTCTACAGAGAATTCCTAGAGTTTGGTAACTTGAATTGTAATCTCAGTTTGATCAATTTCTTTTCTATGCAACCTGGAAAAATCATCCAATGGCTTCATGCTGAAGATCAAGCAGAACACTTTGAGCAGGGGCAAATGCAGCTGATAGATTATAAATAGATCCGGGACTAAGGACGCTGAAACCTGAATGCATTCTTCCTGGGGTCTTCTGGGCTTGCAGAAACCCACTCAGCCATCTCCCAGAGGAAGGCCATCCCAACCCAGCATGAGCCAGCATGCAGTGAGTCTGAGAGCCTCAGGGGTTGCTGGAAGGACTTTCCTCTCAGTGGACCCACTGTACCCAGGACAAGTGCTGGGAAAGAGAGGAGAAAGGCAGATAAAAGATGGTGGCTCTAGTAGAAAGAAAATCTCTACTTAGACTTCAGCCAATGTTTCCAACCACTGCTGCCCATAATGAAAGCTGCTGGACACTGAATGGAAGGCCACTCCTTTAGGACACTGCCAGGCCTCATAAAACTCTCCACCCTGAATGTGAGCATGAGCTTTCAGTTCTTTCAGGAGTTTGCTTCCACCACTGCAGAAATAAGAAGATTCCTACATTTTTCTCTGTATCTTGCCCCATAAACACACCTCTTTTTTGTTCACTTAAGAAACTTCTTTGTAATGGAACAAAGCAGGCTCCCTTGAAACTTTCATTAAGATTAATTTCACTGGTTAGCATATCAGCATACAATGAAATGTCTTTCTCAAGCACTTAGATATTGTTATTGGCCAACAATAATTGGCTCTTTTGCTCTTCACATTCCACTACACTTAGATTGCTGCTTTTTGTTTGGATTTTTGTTTTATTTTACTGCTGACTCCTTTACCTTGGTTCCTTGAACCCTTAGCTGGGAGCATTCCACAGAGCTAGCTCAGAGCTGGGCTTCTTGTGAGACCCCTCAGCCTTAGTACAAGTACTGTGCCCTCCTCATCGGTGGCCTTTCCAGTGCCTCCTGCCCACTGGTACTCTGGTCATTTTGTCTAAGACTCTCTGGATGTCCTGGTTTGATCTGAGTCCAGGCATTCCTTCAATTGTTTGTAAGGACAAAGGAAAATTAAGTGAACATCTCTGGGTCATCTAACTTGTACCAAAGTCTGTGCTACCTTTATTAAGTAAATATCTCTGTTTTTTAAGTTTTAAAACTAAGACACAGAACGCAGACACTATCAAAAACTTCAAAGCTAGTAACATGTAGACAACTGGTGTGATCAAGTTGTTTAGTAAGATCTTTCTGGCTCAATCGAGTGAGTCTTTATTTTTATTTTTTTACTATACTTCTTCTCTTGAAAGAGGGACTTACAATTATTCTTTCATTTCACTCAAGGAAAAGGTACTCTTTTATTGCATTAAATTTAGATCTCACATTCATCAGACTATGTTTGCTTATTTGTTTTTAAGGCAGGGCCTGACTATGCAGTTCAAGCTGGCCTTGAACCCATTATGGAGCCCAGGATGGAGATTCTCTTACCTCCACCTCCTCAGTGCTAGGATCACAGGTGTGTGTCACCAGATCCATCTCTACTTACTTGGACTATTAAATTTCTTCAAGAAACTCACTAATTTATGTTCAGGACTAATTTGATGAAATTAATGACTATATCTTGACAATTTACCTAGCACTGATAGCTGCTGCAGGCCGTAACTGGCAAAAACAATCAGCATATACACTCCGCATTAAAGAGACTGCATCTTTGTTCTTCATTCTAATCTCTTTAACACATGGTTATACAAAGCCATCAAAGGCACACTAATATCAATTACTTTGAGCTAAACCTTCTCCACAAAGCACATGTTCCAGTACTCAGTTATTTTTCTCCACCCTAAACTCAGACTAGAACTGCCATATTGTAGAGTTGTTCTCATTGTCTTGTATGTGTTAATTTTATCTCTCCAATGACATTATAATCTACTTAAGTGCAGAGATCACTGCTTGGAATCATTCTTTTTGGTCACACACAAGGCAAGAGATTACTTCTTTGGCTTTGAACCCAAAGAGTCCTTTCATCTCATGATAATTTAAAGGACTTTAAAAGACTTGATTGATTTTAAGGATTAAATCCAAGACCAGAGAATTTTCCTCTTAGTTAAAAATTCTTAGCTTTGTTCCTTATACAACAATAATCACTGAGATTTGCAATGAAAATTGAAGTTAAAAAGGAGCTTAAATAGAAGGTGGTAGAAGATGAGAAAGAGGAGAAAAAGCACTGCTAGTCCAATATCATGTACAGTTTAGTTTTGATTTCTTTTAATTATTAGCTATCATTTTGGGTGTTCTTTCACTAAATTGCATCAATCATTTTGTCAATTAGACCAGAAATATATTCTCATTATCTCGCCATTTCAGAGAGCCAAATATATGAGCAAATTTTTGTATAATGTACTTATAACAATAATGTTCTTATGATTTTTCACCTGAGTTTTCAGAATGAAAATTAAGGAAATGCCTCACTTTAGGTAGTTGTTATCTCTGACCCAAGGTCTGTCACTGGACAGAACAAGCTGAAACTCAGAGCTAGATCTCCATCAGTCTACTGATCTGAGAGAGCCAACACTGATAGGTTTCAGTGGCTAAGAAGTTCACCTTGCTGTGAAGAATATAGTATCTGTTGGAGAAGGCAAAGGATACGGCACTGGGAGGAAGGAGACGTATACCACCTACTTTCTAATGCATGCTATACCTGCTTCACTCTTGCTGGAGCACAACACTACCCAACATCCCCAGTTTAACAGAGGAGAGGGTTTATTTGGCTCACTGTTCCAGAGGATCCAGTATTCTGTCAGCTGGTTGCAAGTTGCAAGGAAGGAACATCATAAAGAGTCAAGCAGTTAGTTCATGGTGGTCAGGAAGCAGAACAAGGGAACAGAAGTCAGAGAAGATGGGATGAAAGAACAAAGACCCAAGGCTAATCCTCTGCTACCTCACAGACAAACCCAGAACCGTACTTCAGCAATTCTCTGGGTGGCTCCCAAGCCAACCAGGTTGACACAATCAAGCTTAGCCATCACATATGCTTATTGATTAGCTGTGGTAAAGGAATACCCAGGGTCAGGTGAAAATAGGATCCCAGAGAAGAAGCTTATATGAAAAAAAAAAATAGCAAAATATGGATGGGACTTACTTCTTAGGTTACCTCGTTTAAAAATTTGGAAATATAAGGCATATCTTTGTGCCTAGATACTAGCAAGCAGGTCCCCACCCAAATCATACAGATTCAGGGACTAGGTGGCAGGTCCAAGCAAGCAAAATAGGCTGTGCAGTAAGTGAAACTTGGGCCTTAACATTTATAGAGAATTTAGCAGAGGTAAGGGGCCTTGAAGGTCTCCAAATTCAGACAGTTTTAGACTTCATCATAATGAGAGAATTTATGAGTCATGAAGCAATAAGAATGAGGACATGAGTGTCAATGACACTATCACTCTCTTACAAAGGCATTGTAAGTAAAGCTCTCTGGAGTCTTCAGCAATGGTGTCTAGGGTCAGGTGACAATATAGAAGGAAGTTTCTGTGACCCAAGTTCACACCACTCTTCCCTACTCAGAAGACAAATTCAGCACAGAGCTCTACCTGTTCAAAAGTAATGTAGTAAGGTCCATTATTTGCTCTGCTAAGGATGTAGACAGGACAGGATAGTGTAGAGGTCAGCACACTCTGGCCCACGATACAAATCTGGCCCGTGGTGCTTTATTTTTTAATAAAGCTTTATTGGAACACAACCATACAATTTACTCTGTGTTACCTAAGCTTGCTTTTGCGCTATAGGTGCAGAATTGAATAGTGGCAGATGCTGCATGATCTGAAAACCCCAAAATATTTATTATAAGACCTTTTGCAAAGATATTTGTCAACTCCCAGTACAGTTGATAGTAGAGTGAGATGGCTATAGTTAATTAACTACAATTATTATTTGCTAAGCAAGTAACTTATGGAAAATCATTTTAACTTTGTATGCTTCCAATTTCTTAACCTGTCCTAACTTCCTCTACAGGGAGGTTATAAAAATTCAATGTCATAATGTGTAGAACATGCCTAGCACTATGTCTGACATATGGTATTATGTAATAATTAAAAATTATTATTGCCGATCAGGTAATGGAAATTTCAGAATTATATGAGAGTAGATTTCTTTCTAATATATCTAGAAGATAAATGTAAACCCTGGGTAAATGTGCCAATATTGGTACTGGTCAGAGCCAGCTAAATCCAGATTAAGCACTTGTTTTTTTTTTTTTTTTTTTTATTTATTTATTTATTTATTTATTTATTTATTTGTTTGCTTGCTGTGTTTGTTTGTTTCTTTATTTATTCATTTTGTGGCTGGCTCAGCCTGCCCCGGTGGTGGCACTGGCGCAGCATGTGGTGCCGAGGATAGAACCGCAGTCCCTGCAGTTGCCTGAGCCCTCCTAAGCAGGCGCCTTAGACCACTGAACCATCTCGCCGGCCCCAGCACTTGTTTTTAATATTATCAATATAAAAATTTTTAAGATCACTTATCATTCTTTATTACTGAGAATCTCTATAATGTCTTATAAATTGTTTTAAATGGATACTTAAAGTTTTCTGCAGGACTGTGTCAAATGTAGATAAGGGTCATAAAGAAAAATTTACATTTCATTAGTATTAAAAATTTATTAAAACTCATGAAAATGTACTTCATTGTGCTTTTTTGATGTTTTATATTACAATCCCTGGGACATACTTTGAAAAGAATTGTTTCACGGCTGCAGCTTAAATCTTAAAACATCTCAAATTCTCTCTTCAACTTAGAATGCCATTCATTAAAATCTTTCTTCTAAGGAACCATAAATGCAGTAATCTAGACCCTGATAAAGGCTTTAAAGTTGTCCCATAGGATACTTGGGGTGGAGAAAGATGGAACATTAGTGTCAAAGAAGCATATTATTTGATTCTCAATATAATTAATAAACTCTTTCTCTTCCCCACAGGAATCAGCTAAATCTCCAATTCTTATTTATGTCGAAGCAGAAGATTTAGTTACTTACCTAACAGAAAAGGGAAAAAAGATCTGAAAAAGGTTTTATGTATTTAGTAGTTTAAACCCTGCATAAATTGGAGATTTGAATAAAAAATCAGCCCTGGTATTTTTCTATGAAAATGGTGAACAGAAGGAATATATGTGCTCAGAGGAATAGCGTTTTATGCCAAACATCAATCAACCCGGCTTTAGAAGCCTATTTATAATACTGTAGGGGTTCTGGACAGTTGTACTTCACACTGTGAGGACCAATCTATGACATTAGGTAGTGAACAATTGAAACCTTTACAAATAATTAAAACTCTGTTTGAAAATAGAGATATTTTCCACAGCTTTCCTGTGTATGCATCATGTCATCGATATTCAAGAGTGTAAATATTGACTAGTTATTGCTGGTAGCCAGAAGGAGCAAAATCCCCTTTGAAATAATAATGTGGAGTGTGTGTGTATAACATATACATATGTATGTACACACATATGCATAAAGATGTTAAATATATAGCCATATAGGGAGAGAAAATGTAGATTTCACTTTATATGACAGTTGAATAGCTATACTTTAAACAACCTATGTTCCCTGCCAGTGCAGTTCTAGTGTGAGTGTGTATGTATGTATGTGAGCATGTGTATGCTGTGCGAAGACACAAAAATATTTCTGAAATTTTTTATCTGTGATTTCTTTTTCTCTTGACATGATAATGAGAGATATAAGGTAATGCACCTTTTAACTTTTACCTCTCATTGTTCAACTTAGCATCTAGAACTCTACAATTTTAGAGCTCACAGAGACAGAATTAATACTCTTGTCGAGTTTTCATAATATTTTAAGCCCACTTTAAGTCCTTTTGGGGTGGAGGCAAAGTACAACTGATACATCAATTAAAATCTTGGAAATGACTCCTTAATTTGGCAATTTTTTTTTAAAGAGACAGACTTAAAATTTTTGAGATTAAACAAATCTCTCAAAGTTATTATTTCAGACTGGAGATGTAGCTCAGCAACACAAGCACTTGCCTGGCAAGTGTAAGGTCCTGAGTTCAGTTCCCAGTACCACAAAAGAAAAAGAAACTGGGCAGGGTTGACATCAAAGTTATTATTTCAATTTACTTATCTAGTAAAGCACTGGTAAAGCAATATTAGCACCCTTTGATAGTGGAAATTCAGAAGAAGCAAAAGCCATTACTTTTCTCTGTGGAGTTCCTTATTCAGATTCAGAGGTCACACACTCGTGCTTGTGAGCTTTATTGATCCGAGGAGAGGACTCACCGGGTGGTGCAGACAATATGTACAAACAAGAACTAGGAAAGGGAGCAACTTGTGTAAGTGGGAAGTTGGCCAGCAAGAGGCGAGTCTCTCCTAGACAAAGTGGGTTGCAGATGCTGGATGGCCTGGTAGAAGAGGCAGTTAAAGTGCAGATGACAGGAAAGACATTAGCAAAGAGATAAGGGGCGAGGAGGGGGGAAGACTCCGAATATGCTATAAGAAATAAAAGCCAATGAATTCAAACTTATGAGCTAGATTAATTAAAGCTTGATGTGGTCTTATGAATGGGCTTCAGTTTTCTGTTTGCTTTTATAAGATGTTCCCTCTACCAAAATCACACATATAGGATGAAGTAAAACAAAAGCTCTGCAGAGACTGAGGAGGCAATAATTGTGGTTTTGTTTCATGTTGTTTTGTTTTTTGAGACAGGAAATTTGCTATGGAGTCCAGGCTGTCCTTAAACTCATAGTGATCTTCCTGCCTCAGCCTCCGCAGTGATAGAATTATAGGCATGCGCTATCACACCTATTGACAACATTGACTTCTCTATTTTAAACTTTACTAATGTCTATTCTAAACTTTAAATTTGTCCTAATAGTGATTTGCTCAGGTGTGGGCATGGATTGTGTTTCATACTATTTTTATACTCTGAATAAACTGCATACATGTTGATAAATTATTGAAGTCCACTGTCATTAATATTTTCTGTTAAGCTGAATGGAATGTCCCCCACTGCCTTTACTGATGACTGAGGTTCACATAAATGCTTGACCCAAGTGTAAAAGGTTTCATTATAAATTATTATTGGGATAAATTGACTACATTCCAATGATATCTTTATGCTGTCTACTCATGCATAGAAAAATGTGCAAAAATTAATCATATTAATATGATTTGGTTCCATGAATAATCCTAGTCCCAAGGCAGTTGTCGCATCTTCACTTATATTTTTGCTGTATAAACATATTCTCTGACCAGGTAACAATGGCTCCTAAGGTGACAGATGAAATTCAGACCTAATGCCTGGAGTTCTTTCTCTGAGACATTTCGTTATCAGCATGGAAGTGAATCTTTCAAAAGGAAATAATCCATATTATTTTATTTTCCTAAAGTGGTGTAGACACATTTCCTTGTTCTTTCAGCCTGAATGCAGTAAGGCACCAGGGGGAGCTCACACATCTTCTTTTTCTCCCCCTCTTGGAGAAGGTTTGCTCTTGTATCCCAGCAAAAGGGTGGGTCACAAACAACAACATATGTGAAATGGTTTGCTAAGGTAAACAAAGATAATCCATTCTGTAAAAGTACTCTAGATTGTTTTTCATGACTGTTATCACATGCCTCATATTGGGCACACCTAAAATCTGCCTTCAACTCAGCTGGTTTTAAGACTTTGCTCTGGAAAGTTCTGTGTCAAAAAGACATACAGAATGGTCCTGAGATGACCCTGTGTCTTTGAGAAAAGAGAAGAGAGAGGGAAAGCGAAAGAGAGAAAGAGGAGAGGGGGGAGAGGGAGAGAAAGAGAAGAAAAGAGAGAGAGAGAGAGAGAGAGAGAGAGAGAATGAGATTGAGATTTTTCTCCCTTCTTGCAACTGAAAAGGGAAGTTTCCAGAACACCTCACCTTCTCTCAGTGGAGAGTGAGGGAAAGGATTTGACACAGAGGGAGGGCTAAGGTTTTGTTTGTTTGTTTGTTTGTTTGTAAATTGATCAACGGGATGGATTTTTCTGTTTTTAAAGAAGAAAATTGGCTTCTTGTTTTCTTTCTCTCTGGGATCGAAAACATGGGGCAATAAGAGAAACTCAGAGTCTCCATTATCTTTGTGATATCAAACTTAGTGGACAGAGTCACAGCGCAGCAAGTGCTGAAGGACTGAACAGCTCGCGTGTTTGAGCTCTCGGTTATGTATTTCTGCCACTGACGTGCAGGTGTGCAGGTGCTGCCCTAAGTAGTGAGAGCGAGGGGGGAAAATTCTCCCTCTGATACCCGCTCCCCACAGACGGCCCTTCGTGGAGGGCTTTAGGAAAGGATGCACTTCTAATCCTACGATTCAACGCAGAGATCACGAAATCATAGATGCTTAACCCGGAGACACTTCATGAGGCCAGCTGCTCAACTCTGCACTTTAAAGCGCATGAACTACAATTGTTTTAAATTTTATTTTACAGATAAATTCGTTGAGTTTCCAGGAAGAAAATTAAAAGACAAGGTGACTGCTCAGTGTTTCGTTCCGTAGACTAAAACCCCATGCAGTTGCCTATCCCCGCCTCGCCCCTCCCGAGAAGACTGGGAATGGAGTTTTTCATATCCCACGTCTCAATTCTGAACCCTGGACCTCCCCAAGGGTGAGCAGGCGCATCACCGGGCAGTGTGCCGTCAGGAGAGTCGAGCAGCTGACACCTGGGGTGGCGCCGGGCGCGATGCTAGCGTGGGTTTGTTCCCCAGCGGGATGTGGCTCTGGGCCGCGGGCAGCTCCAGCAGCGAGGATACCACCGCGCCCCAGGCCGGCGCGCACCCAGGCCGGGAGCGGAGGTGGCGGCCCCCGGTGGCCCGGTCGGGGCCCTCCGAGGCGCGGGACCCGGGTGGAAGGCGAACGCGCGGCGCTCGGCCGCGGGCCGGGGCTGCGGGAAGCGGGGAAACCAGCGCGAGGCCGGTGCGGGCAGCGAGCGCGCTTCCGAGCGCCTGGTCGGCGTGAACGCCCGGCCGGGCTCTCTGGGGGACGAGGCTTTCGTGGTGACACTGACCGAGAGCGTGGCTCAGACTCTTGTTTTTAAATTTTATTTTCCCCTACAGGGTTGCAACATCTAAGATAAATACGCCTGGGACTCACGTCAGTGCAGCAGAATTTGCAGGCGGCCTGGGCGGGCGGCTGGGGACTGAGCACCTCTTGGGCACAGCTGTGCACATCACTCTGCCGCCATCTGACCTGCGGGAAGTGAAATCTGAGCTCTGGAATCTGATCGGCCGCGGACGCTCTTTCCCGGAGAAGTCTCCGAGACAGGACCATCATTCTCCACCCAGATTGTTCAGGGCAATGTCCGGGATGGGTTGTGTAGACAGATGACAGCCCAAGGGGGCATGGGGAAACTTCCCTGCAGTCACGAACGCAACAACTGTCTGAGCTTCGGAGAGGGAGGGGAACAGAGATTATCCCTCGGAAATTCGACACCCACAGGGCCCCTGGCATTTTCTAAACCAGTGGATGCAGGAACAAGAGTACAGGGCAACTTTTCCCATTACAGGGTTCATATTCTGAAACTTAAGCGTGAGTTGAATTGAGCTCTTCTCCGACTTCAGGATTTTAACCTCCTAAATTTTGGTTTTAACAACCAAGAATCATTTCTTAAAATCAGTAAAGGGAATTCCTATTAAATAGTACGGAGCAGGAGGGATTCCGTTTCACCAGCTCATTATATTACTGTCACCAGAAGCGTTTCTGTGATTCAAGGTACTCGGTGTTGGCCAGACTTGCTCTGGAGCTAGGTACAGGTGTCCCTCTTCCAGTTGGAGGCTCGGCCTGGCCTGCGCAGCCCCGGGCTGGAGCTGCAGCTGACTCCTGGTGCACACTAGGAAGCTGGTTTAGAAAAAGCTTCTTTTCTCCCCTTGCAGTTTATCTCTGACATTATTCCTTTGACCAGGGAAAGCAAATTATGCAATTGACAAACAGAGAGCTTTGCTTCCTGTTTAGGGCATTTTATTTCCTTTTATTAGCGTGCATGGCCAGGAGGTGGTAAGTATAAAGGGAGGTGGAAAAAAAATTATCCAAACTTTGTCAGGTCTTCTGTGGCGTGATGCGTAATGAAAAGATTGTGAAACACAGTCTCTCAGAAAAAAATAAGAAACAGGAAATACAAAACAACTTGGAGAAAAAGAAGAAAACCCTGACCTTTAAGTAGAGAATTTAAGACAATGCAAAGGAGAGTAGCTGAATGAAGTACACCTTCCTGAGCTCCCATCGTTGCCCCGCCCCCTTTGAAGACCTGCCCTTGCTTTATCTTATTTATTCTCCCACAGTCCTAGTAGGAGGGTAGTATTTTTCATTTGGGCTTTTTCAGAAGAAAACTTGTATCTCAGAGGCCCAAAGTAAATTGCCTGAAGGCATACAGCTAGTTAGGAGCAGAGTTAGAATTGATTAAGGGGCAAAGAAGAATTCCTTGAGAATTAGTGTTTTTAAATTTTGATTAGTTACAGAGGGAAGCTGGGAAATGAATTACCTTGTGAGGGGATCTTTAGATTAGTGAGGAAATGATGTGAAGCCCACAGAAAGACAAGCCTATGCATTTTCTTGATGTCTATTATGTAGTTTTGGAAAAGGTGTGACAATTTGAGAACACCAAGTAGTGTTCAAATATGCTCGCTCGGATTCTATTTGAACTACTAGGACCACTAGATATAATTGGGCAGATTCCCATAGCCGTTAAGAAACTTACATTCTTTGAAGAGAAAGCTGAAGAGTTTCACACTGTTTCAAGTTTAAGAACAATTTGAATTTTAGTTGGAGAATAGACAAACATTATGATTGAAAGGCTATGCAAAAGGTACTCCCAGGTACCACTCCACCCAGGGAGAATGAGAACAGCTTTCAAATCAGAAAGACTTGCCTGTGAACAGCGCTGATGGCTAGTTGCAAGATCACTGGAAACTTTATTCACCTCTCTGGGCTTTGCATTCTCATACATAAAATGAGTCAAACAGACCTTTGCAAGGTTTTTGTGATGACAACACAGTAGGAGCAAAAGCCCTTAAAAGAATGTCTACTGTGTAGTAGATGCTTAAGAGTGTTAGTAACATCTAATGTGATTAAAGCATGTGAAAACATATTTGGAGAGAGTGGGCACAAAACCAGAGGCTGCACTGAAGAAAGGAAGCCCAGCTCTCCAACATTTTCGCCTGAGGCTGGCTCTGGGGAAAGCAGGGATTCTCACTACTGTGTGAATCTACAGTGACTGCCTTTCAAGGACAGTTTTTAAGAGAAGTGATGAAATCTCAAAAGGTGGAGGAGAACTACTATGGAAAGTTACCTCCATGTCATGAATCTTTTTAGACCTTGAGATCAAATTAGGATACTTTGAGAACTTGTAAGAAACCAAGGTTCACAGTGTCTCTTGTGCAATGTTTAAAGGTGTTAATAATGATGGTAGAAAGAAAACAAAAATGTTTACATCCT
>PVKN010028063.1:0-13348 GCA_004027915.1 Capromys pilorides
TTTGCACATTTGTATAAATAATTATGCTCATGTATTCACTAATATTTACTTAGGATTGAGAATCTCTGAAATGTATTAGCTGCCTGTTTCCTTAATAAGCTCAAGACTCAATAAAAAATGTGCATTTGAAATGAATAAACACTTTTCAGATGAAGAAATATAAACGGCAAATAAATATGTAAAAAAATGTTCAACAGCTTTGGTCATTCGAGAAATGCAGATTAAAACAACACTGAATTTTCATCTCAGAAATTTGGCTATCATCAAAAAGTCAAGCAACAACCATTGCTGGAGGGGCTTTGAGAAAAAAGGAACCCTTCTCCATTATTGGTAAGAGTGTAGAATGATACAACTACTGCAGAAATCAGTGTGGACATTCCTACAAAAACTGCAATTAGAGTTCTCATTCAGCTATTGCTTTCCTGGATATTTTTCCAGGAGAACTGAAAACATTATACCACAGCAATATATGTGCTTCCATGTTTATAGCAGCACAATTTGTCATAGCTAGATCTTGGAAACAATTCAAATGCCCATTAACTGAGGAATGGATAAGGAAGATGTGATGTTTCTACACAATGGAGTATTACTTAGCTAAAAAATGATATACTTGAAGCTTTTATGGGTAAATGGATGCAACTAGAGACCATACATATAAGCTAAGTATATTCACATGTGTACATGTCATATTGTCTTCCTAGTATAAGAAACTGAAAAAGTAAATAAAATCTGAAAGATGCAATAGATACTATAAAAGGCAAAAGAACTATTCAAAGAAAAAGAACAACCTGGAAGAAGCAAAGAAGAAAAAAAGAATGACTGGAAAACTACATGTGTAGTATGTAGAAATCATACTAGTAGTATGATTTCTACTAGTCTGTTGAAAGGAACAGTTAATACATATTTTTTTCTTCTTTTTAAATTTTTGACCAAATTTTCATGCTTCTATTTGGTAATAAGAACAATTAATTTGGTTGTAACAATATGTAACATAACAACCATTGCTGAATTCCTTTTGAAATTCTGCAGTTTCTAATGTTTTAATTATTCTTTATTCTTACTTTAAAAACTTGCAAATTCAATAATGTGTGTTAACTGGATGTTTAGTTAATACCTAAGATTGTGCAATGAAATGGAGATAAAAAACAGTGAATGAGACAACATGAATCATGTTCTTAAGAAGACAGCCGTTCAATATGAGAAACTGTTCAAAAGAAAAGAGAAACTATGATGGAGGAAAGGGAAAATGAAATAAGGAAAAAGGAAAAAAATCTGATAGCTAATACTGATATACTGCTAGTTATTCTTAGTTTGTTGAAAAGAAAAGTTTGTGCCAGTATTGTTTGGATAATATCTTATGCGTCTTTTTCTTATACCTTCAGTCACTACTCTGCAGATAAGAAAATGCAATGTCTTTGTTATTGTTACTCTCTTATTATCTTGTTTTGAAATTCTGTTTTTGTCTTCTTTTTATAATAAAAGTATATGCATATACATAGCTCTTTTCATCTGTGAGATCTGCACATATGGACCAACTATGGACCAAAAATATTACAGAAAATTGCAGGATATTGTGGCAAATACCTGTAGTCCTAGAACTCAGGAAGCTGAGGCGGGAAAATCACAGCAAGTCTGAGACGAGTCTGGTTTACACCCAGTGAGTTCAAGACTGCAGTATGCAGTGAGCCTCTGTCTTGAAAAAAATGTGCTGACTGTTTACTAAAGATGTGAACACTTTTTCCCTTGTCAGTAGTCCCTAAAAATTTTGGTATAACAACTTTCATAGTGTTTACTTTATGTTGTTACCTAGGGATGACTTGAAGTCTATAGGATGATGTGTCAATGTTCTCTGTGAACACAGCACCATTTTCCATGATAGACTTAAACATAACAGTGGTTCCTATAAGTAATTCCCTGGGCTTCTATGGCAGGACTGGACAGTAGTGTTGAATGCCACACAGAGGAAGCCCATAGAGTACTGGAGCTTCTGGGAAGAGAACTGCACCAGATTCTGACAGTGAGTCACTGCGCCTGGTCAATACATTCTAATATCATTTCACATGCTTCTCATACAGAAGCAACCAGCAACAAAGACTGCACTTCACCTTTGGAACACAGAATAATGAAAACTTGATGCAAATATAATCTTTTAGAGTCTTGGTCCCACTTGACACTCAGGTTTATGAGCTATATTGTTCAGAGATTTACATTTAATAAGAAGAACGACTTAATAAGGGTATAAGTTCATGGAATCCAGAGCTTATGCCTAGATCTCTCAACACTGTGCAAGGATCCTGGTCTCCTCCCTGACAGCACTACTCACTTGTCTATGTATTAGGGGACATCTCTGGGGACATAATAAGTTCTCTGTGTTTTCTTTTTGTTTTGTAACAGTATCTATTAGTTTTTTTTTTTTTTTTTTTTTCTGAGACAGTAAACAGCCTAATAGAGGCTGTGCTATAATCAAGCTACTGGTGCCAATAAAGGCTCAGTAGGCTGTTGAGCAATTAGTTGAGTGAATGAATGTATTCCCTGGACTGTGTCCCTTCCACACATAGCATTATTAGGCCTCTGGACTTTCATAGAGAGGGGAAAAGATTACCGCAATTTAGTTCAGAGGTTTTCATTGATTTTATTTATCCTAAATTTGATAATGCATTCTTTCATAAAATAGAATAAGTGCTATTCTATTTTAAGGCTGAGGAGAAGTGTTTGGTTTAATAGACAGAGAAGGGCTCAAGGAAACATAAATAAAACACTGACAAGAATTGGTCATCTCAAAGTTACTCTTCCCATAAGATTCAAATCAATCAAGAGGATAATAAGTGCTAGTGAACATCAAGTTATTTTAGGTTTCTTCTTTTGTGTACGAGTTAAAGCAGAGGGGCTTCATTAACCTGCTTCTTGAAGCTGGCTTACTTGAAAGATTTGATTGTTCTTTTTCTAATTCCACTTTTTCAGAAGGTCAGCTAAGCAGCTTAGCTGTAGATGGGTGCCACAGAACTCCAGCATAAGTGATCCCATTTCCCCATTTTTTTTTTTTTTTTGGTGGTTAAGGCTTCATTCAAGAGCTTATTATGAAACAGTGGCTTATTATGATTTTTATTTAACAATCTCATAGGACTTTAAGTCACTTAAAAAGGCTGTTTGTTAGCTTTCTGTTGCTGTGACAATATATGTAAGCAAATCAACTGCAAAGAGCAAAAGCTTATTTTAGCTTATTGTTGCAACCATTTCAGTCCATGGTTGTTGGTCCTCTTCCTTTTGGTCTGGTTTGAAGCAGTTCATCATGTTAGGGCATGCAGCAAAGGAACCTGTGCACTTAGGGCTTCTAGGAAGTGGTGAGTGAAAGAGGAGGCACCAAGGTCCATCTCACTACCTCCTTTGAGGAACAACCACAATGACCTAACATACTTCCATAGGCCCACCTACTGAGGGGTCAGTCGCTTAAGTAGTACCACAGCTGGGCACTACACCTCTACCATGAGCTTTCAGGGAACATTTCAGAGTTGAACTATAACAAAGAATACTAAGACTTTAAGCCTATTAATCCATTTTTTTTCAATCCCTTTGTTTCTTTTAAAGGCTTCCTTTATTATTTCAGGGTAAGAGGAAATGACTGTCACCATCTTACTGATCTAACAGGTTTGCGAGTTCATCCTTAGGGTTTCATAGTGAAGTAGCTTTCAGGTTTTATGTACAGGATGCCTCAGGTGGAAAGGAATAAGTGTCTCTTCCTGCATTAGGTTGACAGTGGAAAGTGAGAACAGAGGACAGAGAAGGGGCACTACCATCTATTTAGGTGTGCTGAGAAACCTGAGGGAAGTGTGGAGGATGAATCTTTTCTGTTCATTGTGCCAGGGTTCTTCAGGAGCCAGAGGGAGGCTTGTTGGTCCAGGAGACCTCAGGGAGACTGTCCAAGCCTAAGTGTGTTCTATAGGCAGCAAGAGTAGACCTTGACAGTGTAGAACTGGCATGCTGGGGTGCAAATATTATCAAATTGTTTCATGGATTATGCTCCCTAAGGGCTACAGGTACAAAAGTTTTAGGGTAAATAGTGATCACGTAGACCAAGAACACCAGAGGCCAGAGGGCTACTGAGTCCTGAGAAGCTGTGTGCTCCAGACACAGGCCACACAAGCTTTTCTTCTCAGTGAGACCCCATGTCCACTATGGGAGAGGTGTGCAGAGAAAAGCAAGGTTGGACAATTATCTAAGATTTGTCTTAGTTACTTTTACTTGTTGCTGGGACAAATACCCGACACCCAAAATGAAGGAAGGAAAGATTTATTTAGCTCATAGTTGCTGGAGGTTTCAGTCCATATTCGGCTGGCCAAAGGCTGAGTGGAACAGGGCAGAGGGCATCCAGTTCATGGTGGCAGAAGAACCACCTGAGCAGAGAGTAACAGCTCTTTAAAAAGTCTCTTTGTGCTCAGTCACTCTGACGGGGGCCCATTGTGCCCTAGGGTAGAACCAATCATACCCCAGGATGGGCCCCTGATCCCACTCTAGGGAGGAGCCAATCATATCCTAGGCAGGCCCAGGTCATGCTCCAGGGAGGAACCAATTGTAACACATAATCCTAGTGGATCATGACTCATGTCTCAAACTCTAGAAGTCCCTGCCCCATGATTGCATGAGGCTTTGGGGGGACAACTAGACATAAACCATAACAAGATTAGAGAAGATCAACTACTTTTTCTCCTCCCTAAAATACTACACAAAATGTCTATTTTCATTGCATTTCAGTTGTAGTATGAATAATATTGGAACTGTTAGAATAATTTATACATGAAGGGAGATTTTTTTTGGTTTACATATTCTAAAAGATTAGAGAGAGACAAAACATGGCTGCAAGTGTGTCTCTGGTAGCAGGAACTCAGCTTTCTGTCTTCTCTTATAATCTTGGCTTTGCTCTGGATGTCTGCATTCCACTTTCTCACTACCGATGAACTCCTCCAAGTGGAGAAGCTGAGAAACTTCACACAGAATTTATATTCTATACTATAACCCCTCAATGAGGGAAATTTTCCTTTTAGTATGTTTTAGTCTCAAGTTTAAAATCCCAAGGAATGATTATATTGGCCTACTTTGAATCAGGTGATCTACCCTCGGGACAATCTGTTTGTGCTTAGGGGGTAGTATTTTCAATAACTGTGTCCTACTTGGATCAATTATCTACTCTTGAGCCAAAAACAAACAAACAAACAACCTCAAAAAACCACAAGAAAGTATGGTCTGGAGTTTAGGGACAGTTATGTACACAATGCTTCCAATGGTGCCATGTGTTGGTGGAATAGGAATGCTGTTAACTCAAGTCATGATAACAGAATAACATAGGTTGGGTGGCTTAAATATCAAATATTTATGTATCATGGGTCTAGAGAGTGGGAAATCTGAGATGAGTGTATCAGGATGGCTGGTTTATTGTGAAGGACCGTAATTGGTTTGTTATTGGCCTTCTCCAACTACTGTCAGCGATCTCATGCATTTCATGCAGCAATAACAGGGAGGGAGAGAGAGAGAGAGAGAGAGAGAGAGAGAGAGAGAGAGAGAGAGAGAGACACAGAGAGACAGACAGAGAGAGAGACAGAGAGAGAAAGAGACACAGGGACAGAGAGGCAGAGACAGAGAGACAGAGAGAAACAGAGACAGACACAGAGACAGAAATTTCTTGCTACATCTTCTGAGGCCATTAATTCCATAAAGTATATGCCCTTGTGACTTAGTTACCTCCCAAATACATCCTTGTCAAAATACTATTACATTGTGGATTAACATATACATTTCCATAGGATGCAAATATTCAGCCCATGTTATTGAGGGATATAGAAAATTCCAAAAATATACACTAAGACATTGACCTATGGAAAGATGTTTGGAACCCCCTGACATACTTGTTTTTTGGAAACAAAGGCCAGGTCAGGTCCAGCAGATCACTTAGCAGAGTTCATGGCAAATCTCACCAGCTTCCAAGATGGCCATAGTGGTTCTTCACATATATGGTTTTCCTGTTTGCCACATCAAGGCCTGTGTTATTGGTCGAGCACAGTACAATGGACAAGGTACAGTTTCTAAGATAGTAATTAAGTGGCACTAAAGTTCCCATTTGCTCTCTTGGGTCATTTGCTTGGTTACGAGGACATGTACCTCGGTTATTTTCCTCTCAATGCTGGGACAAAATACCTGGCACCCAAAATTAAGGAAGGAAAGGTGTATTTAGCTCACAGTTAGTGCAGGTGTCAGTCTATACTTGCCTGGCTCTAAGGTAGAGTAACACATGAAAGAGGGCAGCTGTTCCTGGCTGCAGAAATCAGAGAAGAGCAAAGAGAGAGGCAGCAGCTGCTGTGTCTAGCAAGCCTCTCTTCCTTCTACAATGATCATGAAGACCAGAGCTCCTCCAAGGAAGTGGCACTAACCATCTTCTCCCAAGCTGAAGTCACTTTATACATCCTTTAAGTGCTGAGTCACTCAAGGCCAGGCATTCTATGCCCTATGGAGGGACCACCAGGTGCTAGGGAGGTGTAGAGCGGCATGATGTCCATGCCCTCCTCTTGCAGTGGATGAGGATGTTTAAAAGTAAGACCCCTGGCTCTCTGCTGAGTCACTTAATTGAACTTCTAAACTTCTCAAGTGGGTACGATGTATCAACCACTACAACATGCAAGCAGCGTTTTGAAAGACTCACATGGAAAAAAGCTGAAGCCTCCCGCTGACAGACAGCACCATCTTGGCAGTCATGTGAGGGGCCACAGTGGAGTAGGTCTGGTGCCATCATCGAAATTTTAGCTAATTGCAGTTCTGGCTGATATCTGAGTGTAATTTTATGAAAGACACCTCCAAGCCAGACCACTTGCTGGGCCCATCAGCAGCTCATGTACAAACTACCCAGCCAAACTGCCCCAAATTCCCCACCCAGAAAAAATGTCAGAGATTGCAAACACTTGTCATTGATTCAAGGTACTAAGTTTGGGAGTAATTAATTGTGTGTGGCTAATTGAGCCATGTGTAATGCTAAACTAGACAAGTCAAGGTTAGCTTTCCTGGCATGATGTGGTTGCATATAATGCCTGGCAAATATGATTGAACTAGCAAGGGCATGAGCAGAGCATTCTGTATCATTTTCTGCATTTTCCAAAGATTATTAATTCTGTTGAAAGGAAAAAGAAAAAAAAATACAGGAAACAAAGTTCTGTGACATGTACTTTCCTTAGGAATGGAAACGTCATAATATGGAAGGGGAAAAACTAAAAAATTGTTCAGAATGCTGGAATTTTCATCCTAATTCTCAGTTAAGTCATCATTAGGCCTTTTCTGCTTTCTTCATCCTCACTTGATTGGTGGTCACATGAGATAATGAAGGTGAACACTCTAAAAATTATTAACACCTTGAAATACCGTTTGTCATCGTATAATCACAAGGGCAAAGGGAGTGAATATGGGTTAGAATTAGAAACTGAGAAAGTGAAAGAAAGAGAAAAACGGCTTTTTTTTTTTTTTTTTCTCCCTAGGGAAATGGTTTTCCTAATAATAAGGGCATTTTGAAGTCTCAATTTTGAAGATTACCAGAACGCTATTTGGAAACATTTCTGCATGCAGCAAAATCATCAAATGACAACTTGAGGTGCAGGAGTCACAGAGCTGATGGGGAGCCGATTCCTAATAGTTCTGTTTTCAGGCTCTCTACTGAAATCCCCTAGCACAGCACAGATGTGGGTGGGTAGAGCTCTTAGTAACCCTATTCAGTGACTCACTCACTGATGGGTGTCCTCACACCTTTGAAACTGTTGTCTATGTCAGTTTCCTCACAGAGACCCCATGCTTCAGTGGGTGTATCTCATGAGTGAAGACGTTACTGGCGAATCTTCTTATTTTATAGTCTGAAATAGGATGATAAAATGCTAGGTTCATAGATACTGTTTCGTTGGGTACAGCACTCACATTTCTTATTCCCATCTGGAGAAAGAAAAGAAATTTGTTCTCTCTTTAACATGTCCTGCTGTTCAATGTATGTTGTTTAAGATCATAAGGAATTGAAGCATACCTCTCCACTAGCAAGAAAGATTTTGTACAGCAGAAAATACTTTAATGGAAATAGGGTTTCTCCAAAGCCATTTTATGCCCAGCATTTTGCTTTTTTCTGGAAGGGGAAGATAAAATTTTATAGTCTGATTTATTAGCAAAACCCTTTCTCAAATTAAAATGAGCTTTTTAGATACACCACTGCCTGTCAGTTTGTCCTCAGATTTTATACTATTTAAGTGTGCTGACTGCCTCCTTGTCTAGGTGTATCAGAAATTCCGCCCAAGATGTGCCCTAGGATTGCAGTCTTATCTGTGGCCTTACTATTGCCATCCAAATGATTTCTTACAGATTTAAAGAAGTGAAAAGCATGTTTCTTTGTTCTGAACTCCACGTTATATCAGACAAAGACTGCCCTTCCTATTCCTCCAGATTCCACAGAAAGAATCTTGCCATATGCATACTTTTATATTTTGCATGCTCTTATTAAGGTGTCATTTCTATCATGGCAGAACAATTAGGCATTCATCTCACTACAATAGAGGAGATACACGTAAATAAGAGAGTTACGAAAGAGGCAAGAGGGGAAAATCACAGAGAAAAGAATGTGTCTCTATTATTCAGAATCATGACATTCACATATTTGTCTTTAACACTCAGAAGGATTAAAAAGAATGAGGAGGCAATGCAAAGTGAATTCGTGAAAGAAATTTGTGAAATAATGACCTCTAGCCCAGGAGGAATCTTTTAATGTTATGCCAGCAAATATTTAAGTAGGGTAACACTTGACTATTCATTTTTATAAACCATTAATATATCATTTTATTATGTACACATGTATGTATATATATGATAAATAAGATTAGATATAGAGTTTTAGGAGCCTATTTTCTAATTATTGGATGCAATATTTAAGTAAAAATTTAAAAAATTATTATAGTAAAAGATTGATTGCCATTCTTCCTCACCCTGTCCCCCACTAAAAAAAAAATAGTACCTTTTGCTTCAAACACACTTATTCCTTCATCTTTATCTTTTTGTAACAGTTGTGGAAGTTCTCTCTGCTTGGGTGTCTTTCCATCACTACCACAATATCCTGAAGCAATGAAAATGGTTTTGACAATGTCTCTGGAATGAAAACATTACAGTGTGTCCTCACTCTATTCACCAGATATGGCGCCATGTAATTCTGGCTCTTTCTCAAAGACAAAATAACCAGTTCTGAAAAGTAAACATTTTAAATTTATTCAGGATATTGAGACAGCCACAACAGTGAAACTATAGACATTCACAAAAGAGGGCTTCCTGATCTGCTTCAGAAAGAGGCAAGAATGATAAAGTGAGTATGTTCAAAGTGAGAGGGAAAAATCTGAAAGAGATTGATAGGTGAAAAATGCCTTTTACATAATTTTTTAAAAATTAAACATTCATGGTATTGATCATAGCTCAAATGTTAAGAACCTGGTTTCCCTGAACACTGGTGTACAGTGCCTCACCTGCAATCAAAAATATTTACTTATTCTAAGAAACTGTTGAAAGGTGTCAAGATGGTTTTGGGAACATGGAAAGCAATGCATACTAAACCCTGCAACATGAAGAACTGCAACAATTAAGGCTTTTAGCACTTGTTTTTGTTGGCTGTTAAATATTGTTTCATTTAATATGAAAGACATAACATTGCATCTTCCTAAGGTTTCTATCTAGTGGAGAACCAGTGATGATTAAGAAGATGGATGGATAAAATAAGGAAATAAACTGGTGGAATGTCAGCAAGCTGTGAGACAGAGTAGACTATAGGCTCAGGGAAGGCTGTGGCAGGAGATAATCTTTGGAGTGTGAACAAGGGAGGTTGTCACAGATGGACTGAGATGCCCACAGGATTATGAAACTAGCTCTTCTCCAGACAGCAGCATCTTTCCTTGAAGTCAGCAGCATTATGTGTGATTTTCTTGGATGCATAGTATTGTATTTTGCATTTATGTCAGTACTCCTTATTTTAAAATCCTTATTCTATTTCATTCACTTCTATAGAAGATACCATAGGAGACTACGTTGCACATACTTACTGATTACTCCCCTCCAATACATCCTGAGAAGAAAGACTTTGGTAGGTTTTCATACTTGGTACCTGTGAGACTTGTGGGAGCAGCTGACTCAAGCCAAGGTGCCCCTCAACTGGATCCTTTCTGGGGTTTCACTAGGAACCTCTTTGCTAGGATTTTTGCATTATTAAGTTTAAAATTATTTGTCAACTTAGAAATTTAGAATTTTGTGAATTTTTCTCTATGGGCTCATTATCTTCTGCATCAACTAAGAAGAAAGGAAGGATCCTGTTTTGTGTCCTTGCTTTATTGTCACCCTCATTTTCCTGGGACCCAAAGGCCAGAAATCTCATGAGGTCATTCACTCTTGCTTACCAGCCCCAAGTCCATCCTATCTCACTTGCCCGTTCAGCCTCCTCTTTCTGTCACTACTACCACTGACTTCTTATAGTTTCTTCCCAGCTTTCATTTATTCTCCACTTAATTATCTTGTGTCTAACAACATTAAGATCCACAGTGCTCTGAATGATGATCATAGTAGGTTGCACACAGAAAAGTCCAGCTGAAGTCCTTTGGATGTTCCCCATGGCCCCTGACCCTGCAGCATCAACTGCAAACTTGAGGCTGTTGTACTGGCTGTCCCACATCTGGGCTCTGGCTTCTCCTTTTCCTCAAAGCCTTCCTTTCTGTCCAGGATCATTCCCTCAATGTCAAACCCTGCAGCATTTCAGTCCCCAGGATGTGGGTGATGCTCTCACCATTTCTGCTCCTGCCCAGCCTAGGTAAGCCTTGGCTCATCCTTTGAGCCATAGCCCATTCTTACCTTTCACATGACGCCTTGGGACCTCCACAGTTGTTGCCTGGCACTGCTCACACCATCTGGGCACGTGTTACACACTGCTGTCAGAGCAAGGGGAGAGAGATCTGCTTTTCTGGATGCCAGGCAACAAATCTTAGTCTGAGCAGGAAATGGGAGAAATAAAATAGAACTCTTCTAATGAGTTTCTTAGATGAGGACAGCCAAGTACCCGAAGCAGGAGGCAGGTGTAGATGATAACATGTTCAGAGCCCTGGAATCCACACCTGGCTCACCGTAAACACCAGGACAGTGTTGACAATTACTATTGTTGATCACTTAGAGGATTTTTGGTCTAATGGATATAGTGGTAAGGACAGAGCACTTCCATAATATGCTAATCAGTTAATATAACAAAGATGTAGAATGGGGGTATTTCCTGAATAATAACAAATAATTTGTGTTTTAATAAGAAAAACATCTTTGATTGTTTAAGTTAATGGGGTAATAATAATCATCCCTATTGCAACAACAATAATAACAAGCATACTAGATATTCATTGATTTGTCTGTATCAGACTTTATCAGTTTGGGTGCTTGCTAGGCATTTTATTTAGTTTATTTTATTTTCATTTTCCTTGCTCAAGCTTCTGTTCTTGGCAAATTGTGGGATGGGGCTTGTGCAAGGTGTAATCCATTGCGATTTCATCAAAGTCTGGATGCTCTGCCCCTGACTTCGGACTTTATTCTTTAGAACTTTATCCTCAGTTTGCATGTGAAGAGGTGCTCATCCTTGGGGGTGGGCTGGCATTCACCTTCAGTGTGTGGTGCCTTCTTGGTACAGAAAGTCAATAATCAACTCCAAGATTATTATCCTTGTCCCTGTGCATTTTGGAAAAGGTTTTCAAATGTCACAGGGACAAACACATTTTTCTGAATCTGAATTCAAAGTTCAGCCACTGTAGGTTTTAAAATTCCTTTGTGGAGGACCAGTCAGATAGCTTCGCATACTAAAGCACCTGCTTAAACAGGTGCAGTGACCAAGGGTTGGATCCAGGGCATGCCGTGCAGGTCCTGCCCCTGGGGTGCACTGAGAGAGCAAATGAAATGGGCATGGTGGAGCATGCCTGTTTTCCCAGTGCTTGGGAGGCTGAAACCAGGAGGATCACCAGGAGTCTGATCTAGTAATTAGACCTTGTATTAAGTACATTAAAAAAATAAAATTCCTTTATGATTTGAATTCTTCATATGTTTCTGAGTGGATTTGTGCTGTAAAGAGCACAGGAGAAGAAGGGAGGGGAGGGAAAGGGAAGAGAGGTAAAGAGAGGAGAGGAGAAGAGACAAGAAGACAGGAGAGGAGAAGAGACAAGAAGACAGGAGAGGAGAGGAGAGGAAAGAGGAGAGGAGAGGAGAGGAGAGGAGAGGAGAGAAGGTATTGGGAGAGGAGGGGAAGAGAAAGTTTTTCAAATTCTGTACCTGACACTTACTGAGTAAAAGAGGGAAGAGAAGCTTCAATTTAAGGGATGTTATACTGCAGCACAGAATTCCTCTGAAGCTTAATAATGTTCCTATGCATTAAATTTTACCTCTGGAAGATTATATGATGTGCAACAGCCTAAGCTGTGTAAAAGGAAAAAAGATTCTCGCATATTACAATTTAAATTTGTGCTGGTTTTCTACATCCATTAGTTTTTCCACATCTGTTAATTTTGCCCATATTATCAGAGAACTGGTAATTTACAGTGCAGCTCTTATAATATGTACACTTTCAAAATTCTTTGGAAATACATCTGTACTCCATCATGTAATTTCCTGAATAAATTTGTCACAGACACGTGTCCATGTTTTAGAGGTGCGGAGCCCTGTAACAGACCAAGAACATGAGCTTTTAAAGGGTGTTGGTTTTATTTTTCCTTGAAAGTCAAAATAATGTCATTTCACTTAGATTATTTAGATCTCTTTATTTACTGAAGGGTCCCTGATTAACTGGAGATCAATATTTAACAGAGTGGGGAGTAGTGGGCTGGAGGAGTTGGTGGAGACAGTGGCATAAAGAACTATTTAGTTTATCATTTATTTATTTGTTTGTTTGCTTATTTTGTGGTACTGGGGATTGAACTCAAGACTTTGCGCTTGCCCTGCAAGCTCTTTTTTTTTACTGAACTATCTCCCTGACCCGAAGAATTATTTACTTTGGCCAAGTGGGTAAATACTCTTGGAAATGTGTAGATAAAGTTCTGTACATTTATTTTTGCCAGTTAGCATTATTATAAACATCATTACAAATAAAACTTCTGCAAACATTCCTCACATGTCTTTTTTGGAATATTCTGTCGGTGACATATTTAGAAAGAATCACACGATCTGATTGCTACCTACTATAGTCTTCTGCTATTGGAGGTGTTCATTTTGAAGTTTTTGAAGAACAAAGACATCAAAACCAAGAGGCTGTTAGACTTAGGAATCTGGATCTCCTTAGGTTAGAGCA
>PVKN010028064.1:0-13348 GCA_004027915.1 Capromys pilorides
TGATTAACATCAGCATAAATGTTTTATGAATTTTGAAATTTTAACTATTAAGGGATAGCAAGAATGACTTCATTAAAGCAAGTCAAGCTGTCGACTGTCCCTAGCAATATTTCCACAGAAAATAAAAAATTTACATTCTGTATCTTATGGAAATGAAGAGGATGATTTTTTGGAGCCAGACTAAAAGGGTTGAATATTCTTAAAGAAATGCCTTGACTCACTGGCACCTCAGCTCCCTCATATCTTGGAAGGGAGGACAATAACACCTACATTACAGAGTTTATTTAAAGATTAAATGAGTCAATGTATAAACAGGCCCTGGTATCAGCACTAATTAAGAACGTGCTGTCTTACCAAAGGCTTAGATATGTATTTATGCTTTATGTATGATATTATATCTCAGAGTTGTCTGAGATATGGTCTCAGAAACTACCAAATGTATACTTGTCTGGCAAAGTTTTGATCTTTCTGGACTTCTAATTTGTGAAATCTTTATTGTTGTCTAAAACAATTCTATGGAAATGAGACAGTTTCTACATCAAGCTCATAGCTGATGAAATAGTTGTCAGACTTTGAGTGAGCTCTTGCATAAAAGGTATAAATAATTCACAGGGGTGGTAACTGAACTCAGTTTGCTCAGTTTCATGCAATATTATATTTAACATGTTAGAGTAAGAAACAATATGATATAAACATACAAAACAAATTTTAAAATGTGCAAAAGGCAGGGGCTTAAGATAACTAATTTCCTGGTATGTATTTGAAAGCCTGCTTTCTTGGCTTATGGGAAACAGCATGAGAAACTCTAAAACATGCATTTGGATAGAGTGTGCGTTAATACAATTAAAATCATACTATGACTTGAATATGATTTGTTCACTGAAAAAGTCATGTTGGAATTCAGTCCACATTATAGAGTACTAAAAAGGAACCTCAGTCTAACCATGATGTGTAGAAGGGAGCCATTAAGAGGTGGCTGGAATTAGGTAAAGTCACCACGATGAAGCTCCATCATTGAGTCCTGGTAGCTTTCTGTGAAGGGCAGAGCACAATATCATGTATTCCTTGTCTCCTGCCCTATTTTCCCTCTGCCTGATGAAGACTTTGATAATAAGAACAACCACAGTTACTGACTTTCAATTCTGGCTCAAGAGGATGAGTCAAATTGTACATTTATCTCTAAGTTTCCCAGCTTATGTTATCATAAATGTCCCCAGAAACCTTATGTCCAGGCCTTGGTTGTCAGTCTGTAGTTCTCCTGGGTAGTGATGAAGCTTTTAGGAGAAGAGAGCTAGTGGGAGGGAATTAGGATCCAGCAGAGCCACGCATTTGAAGGGAAGATGGATACTCTGGCCTCTTCCTAGCCACCATGAGCTGAGCTGCTCTGCTCTACATGCTCCCCACCAAAGCATTCTACCACATCCACCCCTGATCCACAACCAGCAAGCCACCCCCACAAGGACAAATGCCTTAAAGCATGAGCCAAAATAAACGCTTCATTCTTTAAACTGAATTTCTTCAGAAAATGGGCAAAGGCAATGAGAATCTGGTTACTACTTTGCCGTGTCTACGTGAGGTCTTCTCTGGAAATAGATTGTCAGCTTCCCCTTCTGTTGACCACTCCCAAACACTGCTCACTGCAAAAAGTGGAGCCTGTGTGGTACAGTGCGAGGACAAAAGTATTTTTTGAACACTTAGACAGTACTTTGCTTTGCATTTCTCAGTGCAGACATGAATTCATTAGAGGAAAACCAAGAACTTTGTTTTCTTCTACTTAACTGAGAGAAGTTCTGGAGTAAGTTTCCATACCCTCTGAAGAAGATTCTGAAGCTTATTTATAGTGCAGTGTCTGTGACAGTGACCCTGTTCCCTTCTTCTTTTTCTCCCTTTCTCTCCCCAAGGTCAGAACAAGTGTGGAATTCTAATGGTGGGGATACCATTAGGTATCTTTGCTCTGAAATCAAGATGTTCTGTGTTTCAAGATGATTTTATATAAATTAGACAACTCTGGTTTGTTGTTGTTGTTGTTGTTGTTTGTACTGGGGATTGAACTCAGGACCCTGTGCTTGCCAGGCAAGTGCTTATTCTACTAAGCTATCTCCCAGGCCCAAATTAGGTAACTCTGGAAGAATAAATCTACTACAGAGCAGCCTCCTAGAACTTTTAGAGGGCAAAACAGTCAGCACAGACCAGGATAACAGAAAGTGTCTTAACCTGGAACAAATAAGTGGTATATGGCAATGGACTGACTTACATTGAAGTTGGTGCTCTGTAGTTTCTAAACATTTCAGCGCATCATACCATTCATTCCTCACAATAAGCTTGTGAAAAATGTAGCGCAAGAGTCTTATTACTATTATCTTTGATGAAACAAAATATCCAACATTCAAAGAGGGAAAGCTTCATTGTAGCTCTCAGTTTTTAGAGATTTCAGTTCGTAGTTAGCTGGCTCCGAGCAGGGTGGTGTAGCAGCCCACGGGAGACACAGTTCATGGCAGACAGAGGTAGCAAAGCAGTATATTTTACCCATAATACCTGGGGGGCAGGTAGCCCTTGAACCCAAAATTAGCACCATTAATCCTGGTATCATAGCATAAATCCATCCCAGCATCACACACTGTAGATCCAGCCACCTCCAAAGACCCCCAGTTATGACTATAAGAAGATTTAGAGGGGCATCTAGATCAAAGTCATAATAGAAAGTAGTATTATGTTCATCCTACAAACATGTAAAGAATTTCCTTAAGGTCACAAAGCTGATGGATGTCCAAGGCGGAACCTACATGTCAATTGCTGGGCTCTTGGAGATTTCTCTACTGCATCAAGCTCTAAAAATGTGATAGCATTTCTGATTGTCCTTTTGGAGTTACTCACAGGTACATTTAGTTACATGTGTCTTTGGTATTGCTGTGGTTTAGATGTAGAATGCTCACCCCCCCCCAAATCGTCATGCATCAGAGGTAGGCTTTTGGTGGCACTAAATTCATCAGTGGATCAACCCATAGCTGAATATACCCTTAGCTGATGGAGTCTGGTCTGAAGAGGCAGGTACTGGAAGCATGACCTACAAGGGGATATGTAGCTCCTCCCTTCTGTCATTGTTTCTCAGCTGTCATAGATTCAGCACTTTTTTCTCTTCTATGCCCCTCTGCCAAAGTGCTTTTTGCCTTAGACCAAACTGATTGTGGAAAAAGAATGCAGGTCTATATGAACCTCTTCTATCTTAAGTGATGAGCATTGTACATTTTTGTGCCAGTGATGAAAAAGTAATAACTAAGCATATAGGTAGATAGGAATAGCATATGTAGTTTTTACTATGAAATTTTATGACATGCCCATTGTAAAAACATTGATAAGAAGAACAAAGGATAAAATGTGCCAGGCCACAAAATCATGGGTTACCATTGATATTTCCTGAGTATTCCATACAATCAACTGAAATCTTCTAATGCATTTTATTATATGGGAACAGAGTGTATTTGAGGAGTGATGTTAACATGGCACTTGGAAGTTTGGGCACATTTTCTTCCTTAATATTCATGCATGTATTTAAATCCCTATCTTATGTTCCATCTCAGTGCTAAAATTTTCATGAACTCAAGCTACTTGCTATTCACACACTCATAGGACTATTATGAAATATTTCTCCTCCTACTTTTTAAAAAATGTATTTAGTACAGGGTCTTGATACACAGACTGGACTCATAGTGATCCTCCTGTTTTCAGCCTTCCAAGCACTGGGATTATAGGCATGCCACCATGCCAAGTTTCAGTCACCCTCTCAGCATGCCCTGAAGGCGAGGCCAGCATGGCATGTAGTTCCAGAAATCAAACCTCTGTGCCTGCACCTCCCCAAGTAGGTGCTTTTCTCCTCCTACTTTTATAACATCCCTCATATCTGGTTTACCATTTTGTCAGTTATTTTAGTAGTATATGTTTCCAAAGCATGATGATTATGTTCTTTGTGGGAGCTGGTACATGGACATAACCCATCTTTTTTTTTTTGACCCTCTTTCCCTCACTCTCCCCTCCCCCTTTCCATCCCCCCTCACTCCATCTTTTATTTCTCTTACCTTTTGAAAATATCTATCTTCGTTTTTCCCATTATCTATCTTTTATTTTGATATTTATTTTTGGTTTAGGTTTCTCATATAAGAATGTGTGTCTTATTAATTCACTGAACACTTTGGTCTCAAGTTATATCTATTTCCCTACAAATGTCCCAAGTGCCTCCTCTTTAGTGAAGAGTAGAGTATGTATCTTGAGAATTCATACCAGGTCATCTCAGTGTCTCTCTCATCAAAAGTCTCTCTCCTTCTACCCTTGGCTATCCTAAGCAGAGTGGGAAAAGGATGAATGTTATCAAGAAAATCCATGTTCATCCCACTTGTAACTAATTGTATGACCCTAAATAAATTACCTACCCTCTGAAGCCATAACTTTGTCATATTGCAAATGAAGAGATTGGCAAGGAAATTCAAAATTTTCCCAAGCCTTAACTATATAGAATTCCATTATTAAGTAAACTAATCTCACAATGTGAATGTTTAATGACCTAATGTCCCAAGAGAAATTATAATTCAAAGGTGACCTTTCCCTCTTAGGCTAAATTCATTCATCCATACATTTACTCATTATTTGATATCTTCATTTAACAGGTTATCAAGTATCTTATAAAACTTGAGTCTAATGAATTACAAGATCTCTGGCATCTTGAAGCTTATTGTGGAATGAGAATATGATCAAGCAAATAGGCAATTATAAGAAAATATGATATTAACATTTGCAAACCCAGGAGTCTATTAGTCCTCCAAAGGTCAAGGTGAGGAGTAGATCTCTTCTGGAGGAATAATAAATTAGAATTAAACATGAAGCAGGTTTTATTACATCTTATATGATTTATATTTATGCTATTTCATAATTATATGTAAACAGCAGATGCAAATCACAAAATGTCTAATGCTTTCTTTTGCAATCTTACATAATTATATTTCAATAAATGAGCGCAGAAAATGATACTTTAAAATCTTTCACAGTGAATCGCCAGTCCATTTTTGTATGTTATTAATACATAAGCCTGATACAATGAGCCACTGCAGGAAGAGAGGTAAATTTCTGTTGCTTACACACTTTCTAGAGTAAGGTTAACGGTCCTTCAAAAGTGACTGTGTGGTTTTCATTCTTATAGTCTTTAGGACGTTCATTATGTCAGTTCCTCCAGTCCCTCTGTGTTCCTGTTCCGGTTGTGCGCTGGAAGTATCCTCCGCCTTAGACTGCTTCTTTGCAGGATCCAGGATGTAGGTCTTCACTATTCCCAAATGGTAGCTCCGCAGGGACACCAGAGCTTGCACACACTCATCATAGGCTTCCTTCAAGTCAGCATCTCCCCTGGAAAGGACAAACTTACGGGTTGAGGGACAGGACTCCAAGAAATAGAGGAAGTCCTTGTGTGCAGGTGGCATGTATGTTCTCATATCCTTGATGAACTCAGCTGCATCTCCTAGAGGTAAAGACAGAGACAAGTGACCAGGACACCCCAGTCTTCCCAAGACAGGGCAGCAGAAGGCTCCTCCTTGAGGATTTATCTGCTGTTATTCTTGTTATGAGCAATGGCAATTATAGAAACTATTATTGTTTCTGAAAATGGAAAGAACAAAACGAATTTTGTCACAATAAGAATTTCTGTCTGTGTGTTCTTTCTCATTTTCTACTGCACTTACTTTGCCAACAGGCTATTAGCATAGATAGAATGTGTTTAATCTGCACTTGCCAGATCATGACACTGAGCCTAAGGGAGTTCCAGGTACCCTTTTGAAAATGTATCTTAATTAATGGAAAGCATATTTTCATCCAGGTCAATGCTTTTTGCTTTATTACATAAAAGCTTAAGAAAACAGATGGAAATAAAGATTTTTCTCTACCCCTCCTTCAAAATTCAAGAAGGAATATAATGATTATGGTCCACTGTGGCCCTGACAGCTGGCCGCAGCAACAGATTCAGACCTCTCCTGTCACTGAGGCCTCTGAGTCCCCACTTTCTGTCCACATTCGGTGTCTTTTACAGGTGAGTTCCTAAATGTGACCATACATTTTCAGGATATGTGACACTGGCTTCCCCACAAGTAATCATGCTTTCGTTTCACACTTATTTCATCATTTGAAGCATGATTTAGCAAGTTTGATTTGGGCACTGCTACTTTCCAGTAGGTTGGAAAGAGCTAGTCAGAGCTGTCCTCTTTCACTTTCTGCTTCAAATGAGATCACAGCTATGTGGCCCCTGCTTTATTGATTCTCTTAAAGTCTACAAGTAAGCTTAGATGCAGATAGGAAAGTATTTTCTCAAAGGAAGTAATGACGTATTAATGCAAGAGATAATCATTGTTTTTCAGGTTCACCTACCTCCCCCGGAGGTCTGCTCTGTGCCCAGAAGAGCATCAAGGCACTGAAAGATGCTGCTTTGCCCAGCACTGCCCCCTGCAAACTGCTTGGGATCCTCCCAGACACCCTCGTACAGCAGGCCATCAGGCAGCTTGGGGTTGCCTTTCCAGCTAGGTCAAAAAGGAAAAAAAAAATAGTCTTTTCATTAACTGGAAATTTTCAGAAATTTTCCATTAGAGATTAAAAAAAGAAAAAGTATGTATTTCATGATCCTTTATCCATACCTCCTACTAATTTTCATACATGAGAACAATAAATTACATATATTTTCAGAAAGATATCTTATCTTTGCAGTAACACAAGTCATTCACTCTTAAAATGACCCCTCCAGGGCATTCTTGGCCAAGTAAAAGTAAAAAAAAAAATGCACACTATTCTTTCTCCATCTGCATTTTAGCCTATAAGTGGAGTTCTAAATCCAACAGATATTGGACCATCAAAAAAATTTGGTGTGTTCTATTAGTGAAGAGATAAACAAATTTAAGGAGACAACTACATACCCAGATAAATATTTGCGAAGAACATTGTAAAACTGATCTGGGTCCACATATCCTGTAAAAAAAATGTGCTCAGTTTAACAGCATTCAACAGAGAAGTGTGTGCCAAAACAGGATTTCAGTGGAGACCACAAGGAACACATCAGCACCTCTGCACCCTGGAGCTCCCCAGGGACCAGCCTCATTCTGCTACCCATTGCTTGTGAGACCTGAGGGACTGTGCTTGACCTACAGCAGAGAAAGGGATGAAGAGCCATCTGCCCACTGCTGTGCATTCTCAGGTCAGTTAAACTCGTCAACAGTCGCTTAAGTCAGGTGCTTACTGACAGCATCTAAACTAATGCTAGAACCAACTCAGGGCTGCAGTGTAGCTCAGTGATAAACGGCTTGCCTAGCATGCATGAGACTGTAGGTTTCATCTTGAGCATGGTAAATAAATGCTAAGTTAATTATTTAATTAATTAAATCCACTTTCTCTGTAGATCACAACCCTGGGTCTCCTTCTCCACACAAGTGACATTTGACTTGAAATCATGTCTCTCTACCCAAGAACAATTTCTGTAACTCCACACCCTGGGGTAAACACTTATGCATTTGTGAAATTTATTTTGTAGGGTGCCTGTATTTTTTTAAATAGCTGTTTAGGAACTTTTGGTAGCTTATTTAGCTGTTAATTTCAACAACCTTTGAGTTCAGTGGTTTTCTCCACTGTTAGAGAACTGGTAAAGATGAATAATTAGCAGGTGGCCATCATTATCAGCAGCTGAATTTCTCAGAACTTGAAACTGCCTCGCCTTCAGCAGGCTTCTCTGCGATCAGAGTGGCACACTAGGCTGCTCATTTAGGACAATAGTCTCAGCCTAGAGTGTACCTTCCCAGTTTCAAACCAGACAACCTGAACTCATTTAGGATCTCTCTTTGAGCTTAGCCTCCTTTACTTATAAAATGGAGTTAATAAAGCTGACCACAAGAAAAGAATGACTTACTGAGGTAAAATACATCAGTGGGAATGCTCTGATAGATGGGGTTTGCCTCTTTTTTTTTTTTTTTTTTTTTTTTTTTCAGTAGTTCCACCCTTCTTACACCATGGCTGTGTAGCCTAGCCTCCTCGGTGGTACTCCCTGAGACACTTGCCGTGGATCTCCTCGAATACTTTGCGGGTATTTCTTAGGCAGTCAGCCATGCCAAGCAGTGTGTTTTTCAGGGTTTCCTTATCCTGTTGTTGCACTGCTTTTAGTACAGTGGGAATTGCCTGAAAAAGACAGGAAAAACGTTAAATTCTTAAGCTCTTATACTGTTACACACTGCCCCTGGAAAAATTTTTCTTGTCTTAATCCACAAACTAAATCTGTGCTTCTACTATCTCTATTTTTAAAAGTCAAAACCACTGATTTTATCATTATTTATTAATAACAAGGAAATTGCACTAAAATTTATATGTTTTATAGAAATTTCAAATTTGATTCTAAATATATGGCCTCTAGATAGTATATTTTAGGTGATAGCCAAAAAATAATAAAATATTTCTGTTAAATGATCTGTAACCCCCAATTAAGTGATCTAAAGCTTTACTTAATCAGGACACAAGCAGCGTATGTTACTATAGCGCAGTTACTAAACTCTCCAAATGTGAATTGACATAGAATTTGTAGGTGTGAATGAACATACTTTAACTGCAGAAAATGCTGCTGTTTCCACCAACAGAGAAATCAGGAAGAAACCTTTACTGCACTCTCCACCAGGAAATGAAAAGAGAATGTCCATGTTCCTAAGAAAATCAGTTAAAACAAGCAAGAAATTTAGCAAAGATAAGGGCATACACTTAAAGCAGCTTACACTTTTCATGAGCTCTTATTTTTCCTATTTTATTGTTGAAATGATTTTTCAAGAGGGATATGGTACAGTTTTTAACATCTGTACTCTATGTGTGGAAATATTAGGAGTCAGCAAAGTGGGTTGGAGCATTCTCCTGTAGTAAAGTGTTTGTCTAGCATACTCAGTACCGAAGGAAAAAAAATTAAAGAAAACAAAAGAAAAGCCTATCATGTAAAATCAGATAATTAATAATAGGTTAGATTAAGCTGAGACTTGGAGTTTTTTTTTCCAAACCTTGGAACTGCATTTCCCCAAAATCAATTCATTTGTGTTATCTGTTAACTTTTCATGGGTAAATTTATTATGATAGACATACACTCAATATTAATAGATGATCTTGAGGTAGACTTTAATGGGGTAAACTTGTCATCTAAATACATATATGTCTGTGTATATTTTTTATCTGTGAATGTGATTCAATTTCTCTATGTTTTATCTGCTCTACAAGGCAATTGAGGTGGTGCACGCCTGTAACGCCAACTCTTGGGAGGCTGTAAACAGTCAGATCACTATGAGTCTGATCTAGTAGTAAGACTCTGAAAACCCTGTAGACCCTTCCCTAAAACACACACACACACACACACACACACACACACACACACACATACATACACACACACACACACACACACACACACACACACACACGGGAATTGATAGAGAAATTCAAATAACTGGTTAGGCCCTACTACTTTTTTCCTTTTTATTGAAGCTGTGGCACTGAAGAAAACAGGTCCTGGTATCTTGAGGTATATGGGATTATTTTGGTGCTACCTCATGGGTTCTGAAGCCAGGCCACACCTGAAGCTTGCTTGCTGCATGGTTCTGGACAAAACATCACCAGAAGATACTATTCTTCAATCCACAATTTTTTATTCAAAGGAACTCTTTAAAATCCTGATTATAGCCAGCAAAAGTCTACATAATTTTTCTATAAATGTGTTTATTCATCCCTTTCCTACACTGTTATTCTCATGAACAATGATTTATACTCACAGCTGTGATTCTTTAGCTCTGATAATACACAAAAGTTGTCTTTTATGGCCACCACATTTTCAGTTTTCTCTATATACTCATCATTTTCACTTTCTAGCTAATTTCTTCTGTCTTGTGGACACCACTTCAATAGCTCCTTCAGAAATTCCTCCTTCAGAGTGTTTTATTGGGTGGAGCTCCTACTCTTCTTTTCCTTCCTCCCAGTCACAGGAAATCATGCAGTTTTCATGTATTTCCTTCTCCCCCATCCCTGGGCAGGACTGTACCTATATTTACTTCAGAGTCTTGAGCTTTTACCTATGCTTAGAACATAGGTTAAAGATTGGATAAAGAATAATAGCTTCATGGCTATCTATTAACATTATTTAGTTGTGCTGGCCACAGAGGTCATCAGGTCACAGATACATGGATTTATTTACAACTTGTATTTATGCATATTAAGTGTATACATATAAATATTTTTAAATGCACCTACAGTCAACAATATCAGACACATCAGTATTATTATATTATAAGCATCATTAAGGTTATATTATTTACTTTCTAAATAATTACTTAAATTACTTTTTGCCTGAATTTAATCAGTCATCTGAAAAATGCATTTGAATTATATTCATAAAACTAAATGTATTTTAACAGCAAATGATCCTTACAAAGAAAGAAAAATCAAAACTTACTCATAGGTCATTGGTCTTGTGAAAGCAGCCATGATACGACGAAAAGAAAGAAAAACAGTTGAAATTCACATAAGACTGAGTTATTGTTACTGAATTAAATACTATTGCTTCATCAGAGTTAAAACATAGGCCAGAACAAAAGAATGCCTTTGCCATTATACTGCAACCATTTAACTTGATTGAAATGAAATAAAATGAAAATTTGTGAAATGAAAATAAATAAAATAAAAAATTAAGTATGTCAGAAACACACAAAAATAATCAAAATTAGCTGTTCTTAGGAAGACACTGCTTAGATCAAGGCCTTTCATTGCATAGCACTCCCCTGTGCGGGGCACTCCTTTCAGCACACACACCTAGAGCCACAGGACACGGTGATCCTCTTGTCTCTTTGTCAAGGCAAATCCTATCACTAAGCAGAACCTGAACAGGCTAACTGAGAACCCAGACACTAACCTGTCCTGCTGAAGACAGGCTGATTTAAAGGTGAGAGACTACACAAAATTAAATGTGTACAATTCCAAAAGCTTGTTAATCAAAAGAAGCTAGACACAAGAGTAGCTACTCTATGGCTTCAATGACATAAAATCCAGCAACAAACTTTACTAATTTTTTTGTACAAAACCAACTTATTTTTGATAAGACAAATTAGAATGTAGTTGCCTAGAGCAGAACAGAAACTTGATAGGAATGAGCTCAAAAGAATTTGAGGTAGTACAGAAATACTCCCTATCTTCCTTGGGGTAGTATTTACCAGTAGCATACATATGAACCTAATTCCCAATGAATACAGGAGCTGTGCATTGTAGGATATCCTGACTACACCCCTCTCTCTCATTTATGTACAGTACTTTTGCAGTGTCAGTCACAACAGTCCAAGAAACAAAAACAAACAACAGAGAAGCTGTGCTAACGTTAAAACAATAAGGAGCTACATTTTGATTGAAACACTATCCTCTCTGATTCTTCTTATAACCATAACATACATACCCTCTGGGGTCCTTTTTCTTCCAGTTGGCCAGCACACAGTCTGCATACACCAGAATGGGGGGCAGGCCCAGTTTCTCCGAGAGTTCGCAGTAAGGCACGGCAATATTTCTCGGCAAGATCTAAGTAAAATATAGTTGTTAGTTTTCCACCAAAGGGCCACGCCTCTTCTTCAGCTTCCTGGCTGCCAAAGCATTGGGTTTTCTATATATAAAATGGCACTCTGGAACCAAATAAAGGTATTTTTCTTCCACATTTCATAAATTAACTCCAGCAATTATTAAATATTTACATTTTGGATTCAGATTTTGGGGGACATAATTTGGCCATATGGAAAAGAGCAAAGTAACCCTGCATGCTTAACTTTCTAAAGCCTGGTGTCTTTCCTTTTCTTCTGACTTTTCGAGAAAATTTTATTCCATTACTCATCAGACAACTCAATGAACATTTGTTAAGCATTTTTTCTGAGCAAGACACAATGTTATCCATTGGTTAAATTTTAAAAAAAGATAAAATCAATTGTCACATACATGCCTGATGTCTCTGTAGTTAAGTGTTTTAGACGTGATCCATGCTGAAAGTGTAAAGTTTCTGTTCTTGGTGTTAAGGTAAGAAGGAAATTCTTTCAGATGACTTTTTCTTTTTTGTAAACAAGCTTCACTAGTGATGATATTAGAACTTTACTACCAAGAGTTACTCTTACCTGAAGGAGGAAATTCCTTTTATCTGTTGCCTTAGTAAAGATGCTATGTACATTCTTACCTCTGAGTTTTGCTGGCATTTGCAGTCTTTCCTTTCTATTACAAGCGTCCTTGTCCCTCAGAACCACACCTATTGCTGCTTTGTTCTCTGATTTCCTGCTCAGAGCGCCCAGCACTCCCTGCCCTTCACTGTGGGTGGGTGCGTACAGCGTGCCTACAAGCTGAGCTTAGCCATTTTAGGTGACACTGTGCACATTCATCAAGTTCAAGTTAGACTTTAAGACTGGAATCAGTCTTCTATTTTTGGCATCACACAGAGTGTGAATGTGTAAGATTGAAGGTTATAATGAAATATAAAATATTTCCAGAGCAATTTCTTCTCTACGTGTCTGAAGATGACTCATCACACCAGGATTATGCACTAATCTGTCTCTAGGCAGGACATGAACAAAAGATGCGTAGATAAGACATCAGCTACCCTTGTCAGAAAAGACCATAATTTGCAATAGTTTCATATGATTATAATAGGCAAATAAAAAAAGGCATACTCAATAAATTTGCATATTTAATAATATATACACGTACTAAAAATTGTTTATCTGAAATTCATATTTAATTGGGTCTTTCTGCTGGCCTAGGCTGACACTCCTATATAGGATGCAAATGCAGGCACTGGCACTGCACTGCTGGGTAGATCGTGAACACACGCTGTCAGTCAGGACACACTGGAATGCTGCCACTCATCTGCCCAGCACCAATCCTGAGGAAGTATTACTGCTCAGAAAGTATTACTGCTCAACAAAATCCTTTTCGTTGGTGCTACAGTAAAAGTGTCATCAAGGCTAACATTTTTAATAGCTCTTCTCTTATAAAATAATGTATTCTCTTATAAAATAAGATGCTCTTATTGATTGATACTCTCTTATAAAATAATTGATACTAGTCTTATAAAATAACACTATAACTAACCCAAAAGTGCATAATACAAAAACACATATAAAATTGTTATGTGTTTTAGACTACATATTGTACAATTAATATTATTTAATGTTGATAAGGACACAGTGAAACCAAAATACTTTTTGATCAAGACCTTTAGACTTAACTTAGAAGTTACTCAAAGATATTCATTATGGTATCCTTTATCATAAGGAAATATTAAAAACAAGTAAAATAT
>PVKN010028065.1:0-13353 GCA_004027915.1 Capromys pilorides
GGACTGAAACACCCACCAACTGTGAGCTAAATAAACCTTTCCTTAATTTTGGGTGGCAGATATTTTGTTCGAGAATGAGTGAAAAGTAAGACAGGCACCCTCGTGCTCTCTACATGCATGGAAATGATCTAATTTCCTTTGTGAGGCATGGAAGATACACCATAAAACAGTACACTGACTCAGAAGGGAGCCCGGTCATACACATGTGGTTTGTATCTGGAATGTAGTGTGCGTGTTACACACCTCAAGGAGTGGCACCTTGATTAGTACATGGCTGCTGTGTGTGCACGTAGCGTTGAGTGTGTGCTCACATTCAGACACTCATCATTCTGAGACCCGTCAGCTGCCAGACATCTCTGGAAGTTCTGGTGCCACTGGGCCATGCATGCCAGGGAACTCTACATTTGTGGAGAGCATAGCATAGCTAGTGGGTTTGCTCACATTGCTGGCAGTAAGCGCAGAACTCTGCTAAGGAAGCATGTCAGTTTGGTTTTGAGAAGCACCAGCTGTGTGTTTTTTTGTACGGTATTGTTCGTCACCTCTCAGGTCATCTAGAAAGCCACCAAAAAGCAGCAGTGGACATGTCACTGTAGGGGTGAGTCAGAAACTTGCTGCTGGCTGAAGATGGACAGATTGACCCCCAGGGCAGCCCTGCTCCTCACACCAGGGGCAGCAGCAGGCCGGACTCTCCACGCCCAGCCCATGTTGCTCTGCTAGAGTCAGGTCCTGGTTGTATTTGCCTTTGGACCAGAGAGGGGCACTGTGCCTACTGATGCCTGCAGCTGGAGAGGAGCTGGTGGTTCGGGGTGGCCGAGGCTGCACCCTGAGCACCGAGGCATTGCAGAAGTACCCTGCTCCTCAGCACTGGCTAAGGACACGCCCCCTTCGCATCTGGCACCCTCCCGAGGCCCCACACCTGTCACTGGTATGAGCCGTCTTGCCTTTACTAGAGGACAGAAATCCAAATGCTTCTGCTACTCCATTTCCCTCACAGACCTAGCTGGAACCATGCTCAGGGGCTGGTTTTTCTCCATTTGTTTTGAAGGTGTCTTTGACTTATCCAAGAAAGCCAATTTCTACCTTTCTTCTTTTGCCAAGATTTGAAGACAGTGGATGAAGACCGCGCCACTGTTCCTCATCTGACTTCACCACCAGGGCGGGAGAACCCCACATGCATCTTTCAGGACGCTGCACTCAAAAATGAGGTGGCCCCACTGAGTGATCCCGCGGCCCCCACTCTCCCAAGCACCCTCTGAGGCAGGCTTGGATCCATCTTGCTGGACGACCCTGCAGAGGTGGATTAGGGATGGGATCCATGAAGGCCACACAGTGATGAAGGCCAGGCAGTAGCAAGAGGACCCAGGAACCCTCCAGCCAATGGGATGGGCTGCCCTGTCCCACCTGATATTCCCAGAACCCCCACCTCAGGGCCACATGGCTCTGTTGTGCTGGCCCAGAAATCAATTGCCAGCATCTGTGACTCACTAGCAATTTGTAAAATTATTTCAACATTAAATCTTTTCTCTAAGAAACTTCGCTGTAGTGTTGGGAGCATCTCTCCCTCTCTGGGTACCACACTGAGGTTCATGCAGGAAGTCATCTCACCGGAGCTCTCTGCTGTCCAGGCCCCAGGACCTCGGTAGCCTCAGAGCTCAGAATCATCCATCCCAGAGTGGTCTCCCTTCCCAGCAGGTGGTAGAGGCTCATCCCAGGCTATGAGTCTCAGCCCCCACCCTGCGGTGGCTGAAGTTTGGGGACTCAGTGTCTTCCTAACTCCTGCAGCTCCCAGAGTCTTACATGGCTTTGCCCAGGGGAAGGTTGCGGTGGTGACCAACGAGGGATGACAGGGAAGTGCATTGGTGAGAGAGTACAGCAGGCACAGGCTAAGGAGGCCTGGGGCCCCAACCACAAAGCAAGAGGGACATGATATTCTTCTGAGGTTGTAGAAACATTTGCATCCTCAGAGTTTGGCCAAGGACAGCAGCATGAAACTGAACACCTGTCACCATCACCTTAAGAACATCTGGATGTGTAGAGCCAAGGCCAGACTTAGAAGAACAGAACTGTATTTTGCATGGCCACCAGGGTCTCCTCAGTGTCCTGGCTGAGTGGAAGCAGGGGAGGTCACAGGCAGCATGGCCATGGGAGGTCCTGGAAACAAGACACACTCCTCCGTGCCAGGGCTTTGAAGTCGCACAGCCAGAACTCAGTGCAACACCGAGGTTGACGCTGAACATGGCCTGCTGTGTGGCTATGTCTTGCTGCTCCTACAGAGCTCCCAGATGCTCCTGGAGGGAGTGAGGTGGCACTAGGACATGGGCCCAGGGGAGGATTCGGGCCTCCAGGTTCAGCCCCTAAGAGTGAAGTCAGAAGAGACACATGGAGCTAGGTACAGAGGGACACGTTTGTGACCCCAGCACTCTGGGAGGCAGAGGCAAGAGAGCTGCACATGTGAACCCAGACCAGGTAGCTTAACAAGACCCGGTCACAAAATAAGAAATAAAGGAGCCTGGAAATGTAGATCAGTATGAAGGTCCTGGGTTCAATCCATAGTACTGTATAAAGGAGAGGGATGGGGGTAGGGGGGAGGGGGAGGGAGAGAGAGAGAGAGCAGGGAGAGAGAGTGCGTCCAAGAAGATGACCTCCCTCTACCTCTGTGTCCAGTGAGGACAACATAAAAGGCAGCCATCTCCAAACCAAGAGTGGTCCTCACCAGCTACCAGATGTGCAACACCCTGATCTTAGACTTCCAGGCTTAATATCTGACCTGAAAGCCCCCGGCGGTGGTCTACATAGATGGGAGAGCAGCGGGCACTCAGGTCCTGGCCAACACCGCTGTGTTTGGACACCATCTTTGACAAGACAACCCCACATGGCTCTGGCTCTGGCTGGGGCTCTGAGCTGAGGCCAGTGGCAGGGACGTTGGGTCCTGCCTGTGGTGACAGAGGCCGAGTTTCCCCTTCTTCCATGCTGCGAGTGAGGCTGAGGCGTGAGTGGGACCCAAGTCGAGCGCCCCAGCTGGGATTCTCTAGGGCCGGGGCTGCGCGCCGGCTTGTGTTCTCTCACAGCCCTGGCTGAGTCTCCCAGGCACTAAGCACTCAGGAGTTCTGCACTCTCCAGAACATTGCCACTCTTGACATCCTGCCCGGTTGGCCTGCAGTGACAACGGCATGGCATCCTTGCATCTGGGTGACAGCCAATTGTTCCTTGTGGCCCCAGAGCCTGAACAGTCAGGACCAAGAGCCAAGAGCCGCAGCCCTGAGGATGCCCCTCCTGTGGATTAGAGGAGAGAAAACGAATGATGGGCTCCAAACTGTGATCCTGAGCAATATTTGTCACCTTACCTCTTGCTGTTGGTGCTGCTATTAAAAATTTTACATCGTGACAAGTGTCTTCTTTCATTTTCCTGATGAATATTTTGGGAGCCAGGGTCTCACAATGCTGAGCAGGCTAGTCTCAAACTCTTGGTAGTCAGCAATGTCGCTGATGTCCTGAGGATGTGGCCAGGCATGCATGAAGGGAAACCCGGCCTATCGCGATGTTGCTCCAGAGTAACCCCTCGGTGCTAGAGCGCATGCCAGACACCTACGGTGACTCTGTGCTAACACATTGGGCCACTGCTCAGAGGATAAAACCGGGAAAGACGCATGACTTGAGGATGTGGACTTGGTTAACAAAAGCTAAACCAGTTTTTATGACACAACAGAAAAGCTCGGTCCTGCCTGCATCTTCCTAGGTAACGGGAACAGACCTGTGTCCCACAGCACATGTGGGGCAAACCCAACCAGGACGGGGCTGCCACAGAGCCTGGAGTGCTTCCCTGGTGAACTCCGTGCTTGGCACGGTTGTGTTCTTATTCCTCTAACAGGTGTCCTGAAGTATGGAGGCCCAGGGCACAGACCCCCGTGTCCCTTGGGCCACTGCCCATGAAGAAAAGGAGCAGGGCACAGGCCTGGCAGCTGGGTGGTGCAAGGGCCAGGAATGATTTCATAGGTAACCAAGCTGAGCCTCGAAAGGGCAGTGAAGAAAAGGAATTTACTTAAGAATTCTGCCAGAAAATCAGCTTTAACATAATGTTCAGGGACCAGAGTGCTCATTCCAAACAAACTCAGTCCACCTAGAAAATGGACAGCAGGTCAAAGCACACAAACACACATGCACACACGCACACACGCACGCATGCATGCATGCATGCATGCACACAGGCTTGGGGAAGGGATGACCCAGCCCACACAGACAAGCTCTGTGTGAGTGTGGGATTGTGTATCTTTTTCAAACAGCACAAGAAAAATCTGATTCTAACTGAGGCCCATACCTTCATTTCCTGAGGAATATCAAGAGCTCAGACAGTAAAAAATAAAAAATAAAAAAGGCCAATCAAATACCTCAGCGGACTAAAGCACCTGCTTAGAGAGGCACAGGGACTGGAGTTCAATACCCAGCGTGCTGTGCGGTCCCCGCCCCCAGGTGCACTGACACAGAGACTGAGACTGGGCATGGTGGCATGTGTCTGTCATCCCGGTGCTTGGGAGACTGAAAACAGGAGGATGAGGAGGAGTCTGACCTGTGTAGTGAGGCCCTACAGATCCCATACCAAATACATTTAAAGAATAAGAATAAATGAGGTCAGGCAGGACAAGGCCATGCTACGGTGACACCTGGGCTGTGACAACAGTCCGCACGAGCCCAATACCCGCACAGATACACCCACACTGGCAGAGGCTTTCGGGAAACCCCTTCCTTCTTCCCTCTCGCTGTCACTGAGGACGCGGAACCCTCAGGCTGTTCCATTTCCCTCGAGAGTGTCCTGCCAGCTGGTCCCAACCCCAGGTGCAGGACCAGCACTCCTGGGCAGGTATGGCAGCCTCCCCAGTGACCCCAAGACCAACTGAGCGGACACGCTGCCCCGTTTTCAGGAGCTCACGGCATGTGAGGAGCTCACCCAGGAGCAGAGCCCAGCGTCCTTTTTAGTTGTTTTTCCCATCCTGAATTAAAAAATTGAATTATACACTCAGCCTAGTTACTGAGCCTGTAAAGTTTATTAAAGTTTATCGACCATGTGCCCGCGCGTGGGTCCCCCGCTTCCATCGTGGTTCCCAGGATGCAGTGCATTGAATTAGGAGGCAGCGCTCGCCACGGCTCGGTGGGCTCCAGCCGCGCCACAGGTAGCTGAAGTCTCCTTCAATTAGACATAATCATCACTCACAGTCAATAATTGTACTAAGGGCTGCTTTCAGATCTGCTAGGGACTCGCATTTAATGTACTGATTCAGCTTGTCTCGGCCAAATTCACTGTGTACTAAAACCAAAGCAATTTAGTTCTTGCCTACGGCCTTTTTGGCAGTTCATCTAGCGCGGAGCACTGTAAGGACTCCAAGATACAATTTAATCGGAGACATCTGTGCAGAGACAGGACCTTTCCGTAACAGGCGCGAGGAAAGGCTGGCTAAGCCCTAGTTCTGTGTGAAGAGCTAGGCCTTATCTCACCCTGAAAAATAAAGCATTTAAGATACAGTAAACAGCCAAATCAAAAAAATATTTTCCCCCACTCAGGTTTATGAAGTGCACGCTGGAGCTACCGACAGCTCCTGCTCCAACCTGCAGAAAGCACTTGAGCCGTGATCCCGGGATTAACCATTTAAGGGTATTACACTTATCACAGGCTGCAGCTGACGGCCAAGATCTTTATTAAATAGGAGAGGGAATCACTCTTTGTGAGTTTGTAGAAATATGGAAATTCCTGTGTGCGCAGCGCTGGCCCAGTGGTGGCAGGGGAGCCACTGGCTGTCCGTCTCCCTGTGTGCCCCTCAGAGTGGCTGGAAGGTGGATGTGCCCCTTGTAGGGCATGCTGTCCCCAGCCTTTGGGGGTGCCCCCAGACCACTGGGCATGGCGTGGCTCCTTGTGAGGAGAACCCAGGGCTTGGGTGCTGGGCTGTGCCCTGCAGGCCCTGTGCTGCATGATGCCTCTTCCCAGGACAGGAAGCACATCCATTTGTCCTTCCAGAGTCATGGGAGTGCAGAAACACTGCACACTAGGGAGCAGTACAGCCGAGTGGCCAGGGGGTCATGTGTGGGAAGTGTGGACGTCATGGTGGGACAGCCACACTGAAGAGGAGCCCAAGTCTCTGGGGCCAGCAAAGGACTATGTTCAGTTTCTGTGCCCAGATGCCCACAGGCCACAGACAGGCCTGGCGAGGCTGTGGGGGCAGGAGCGTTGGCCTCGGAGGACAGCACGGCCTGGCCCAGGTCAGCAAGGTTCATGGAATGGAGTTGGCGTTCAGCATGCAGGGTGGACTCCTCCCTGGCTGGAGTCCTGGAACCCATGGGGCTGGCTGCTGGTAGCCTCCTTCATCTTTGCTCCCCACCACCTCTGGAGGGACCAGGCCCACCCCATGACAACAGCATGCCCCATGCCTCCCTAGAGTCTCCAGAGACCAGAGCCAACCTACAAACACCTGGGTGCAATGATGTTCGTGGGGCCCTTGTTCCCATGGAGAGTCCGCAGGACACTGGAAAGGCCAGAACTCCCGTCCTTCCCAGCAGGCCTCTTGCCTCTCTTCTGTCAAGAAGCCGCTGTCTGCCATGCCCATGCAGAGGAAGAGACAGGTAGGGAACTGGGAGGCGAAGGTCTGGGGACTGCCCATGTCCCGCTGATTGTTGCCTCCATCTGAGAGCTCCTGGCCGCTCATCGTTACTGCAAAGCTCATGTTGGCCTTCAGCTGATCATAGCAAGAGCTGTGGCTACGGGGTCCATGGGAAGGGGCACTCCACCCTCGCTCTAAGCTCTGGGCTTCTGCAGGTGGCTTTCACCTGGCACCTTCAGACATCTCACTGAGCAGCCAACCACCAGCTGGGAAAGTCCCACCCTCTGAGTCAAGCCAGCAACTCTGAATGCTGATCCAGTCCAAGTAGTGATGCCACCAAATCCACACAATGCCTGCTTTCTGTGCATGCCCCAGGTTTCTGAGCTGGGAAGTCCCACTCAAACTGAAAGTGGGACAAGAGCAGGCTCCCAGACCAGCCTCAAACACTGGCTTCATCAAGACCATTCTGTTCAGTTCACAATCACTGTGTTAAAACAACAACAACAACAAAAAAACAGATATACCAGTCAAAACTACATGCATCTCCATGCACCTGCCTGGCCTACCCACATGGAGAGATGGATTTGGGTATCCAGGAATCTGTGTAGCTCAGCTCACATGATCAGCTTGGGGTGGAGCTTGAAGGTTCTAGCAAAATTTGTGTCTTTGAAAGAGGACAGCTGTTCTCAGCAGGGCCTGAGAGGCGAGATTCAGAAGGCTTTCTCCCCCAACCCTGCTGGCAGTGGGTGAAGCAACCTGCAAATGAGCAGAAACCAAAATAAAAGCGCCCGTCTAGCAGACTATAAAAATGTCACCATGCACCAACAGGACCCAGCCCCAGCTCTTGGGAGAAGCAAGGAGCGTCCACCTCCAGCAGAACAAGTCTCTGACCTGCACCACCTGCACTGCTGTCAGGTGGTGCTTGCTGTTAGACTCTCTTCCTCTTCACAGAATCCTATCTCCTGCACACTCCTGGAGCCAGGGAGAGATGCAGTGGGGCAGAGGCCCTGGCTGAGGCTGAGGCTCTCCCAGAGTTCAGAGCCTGGACCTCCACTGGTCCCATCCAGGAGTGTGGTTTCCTGAGTGGGGAGCCTCAGGGTCAGGCCCCAGGGCTGCAGGCCCACCTGCCACGCAGGAGGGCTGGGCTGCTCTGCAGGTGTAACGCAGATCCTCAGTGTGAACGCAGCACTGCCCTCTGGGGAGGGCAGCTGCAGGGTTCCAGGACACCAGGAGCAAGAGGGGCCTTTGCCTCTGCTGGGGAAGGTGCACATTACATCCTCAAGACAGGCCTGTTGTCCAAGCTACTTTCACGTTGCTGAGACCCGACACCTGTACCTATAGAGCAGAGGTTTATTTTGGCTTACGGTTTGCAGAGATTTCAGCCCATAGTCAGCTGGCTCCAAAGCAGAGTAGCGCAGGAGAGGAATACTGCAAGATGAAACAGCTCAGGGCAGACAGACAGGAAGCAGAAAGAGGGGCATCAAGAGAGGAGCAGGGAGGCAGGAGGCAGCCCCTTCGAGACCACACCTCAGTGGCCACTGCTTCAAACTAGCCTTCCCAGCACCCACATTCAGTGAACTAATCCACTCAGGAGCATCATGCATTCATGATCCATTCACTTGTGAAATCCCACTATGAGCACATGAGCCTTTGGGGGAGTCATCTAGATATAAACAGCATTGCCCATCTTCCATCCAAAAGCAACTGCTGAAAAAGGTAGGGAGGAGGACCAAGAAATGGAAAGAGGATGAAAACCTAATTAAGACGTGTTAGATGCGTGTGCCTGTGCCCCACACTGAGCGTGAGCACTAAATACTGCAGGCATGGACTATACAGGAGTTGTTTAATGTCTAAAAAAAAATCAATGAAAGGATTGACCACAAGAGGGAAAAAAAAGTAGTACTTTAGACCCAGAAGACGGTAGCTTAAAGACTCAGAAGATGGTAACTTAAAAACCCAGCCACCTGGGGCATCACTGAAGAAAGAAGGGCACAGATGTGCATCTCCTATTGAACCTCGCCAACAAGGAAAAGCAGCGCGAGACCCGAGGCTGCCCTGTGCGTGTGTACCTGCCGTCCCCCTCCCCGCAGTTCTTTCCTCCTGCACAACATATGCCCAGTGTCTACTCTAGGCTGGTGCACATCTGCAAACAAGAATGACTTCGACCAACGCAGGTGTCCTGTAGGCCAGCAGCCCATGCCACTGCCAGCTCCACTGCACCCACTGGTGCAGTGTCCCTCTGCACCAGCCAGGTATGTGCCTCCTGAAGCATTTAGCTTCTCTTCCTGGGAGCATCTGGTTTAAGAACAAAAGGAAGTAAGACATCCGCTCCCCGCAAGCAAACATTGGAGCCCATGCAGTGCAGCATTCCAGGACCCAGAGCCAGGCTCGGTACAGAGTTCTGTGTGCCACACTTGGGGCATGGGCGAATCCATCAAGGAAAGGATGGGGGCGTGGATTGTACCAGTCTGGAGCTGCACTTAACTGTCCTTCCATCCAGGGAAATTCTGTGCATGACCCTGGTCTCAACTGCTTTTCTGTCTTTGCTGGGACAAAATGCCTGATGTCCAAAATTAAGGCAGGAAAGGTTTACTTAGCTCACAGTTTGTGGGGGTTTCAGTCCATACTCATCTGGCTCCAAGGCACATGGCAGAGGGCAGCAGTTCATGGCGGTGGAAAACAGTGAAATAGCAAGAGCAGAAAGTCAGGAGCAATGGCAACAACTGCAGCAGAGAGCAAGCCTGTCTCCCTTATGTTGCACTCAGGCGATCTGCCTGGGCCGGACGTTATAGCACTCACACTTGTAATCCCAGCAGCACTCATTCACACTCATAATCCCAGCAGCACTCATTCACACTCATAATCCCAGCAGCACTCATTCACACCCATAATCCCAGCAGCACTCACATCCATAATCCGAGCACTGAATCACAATTAATCGTAAATTCTAGAAGTCCACCCCATAACTACGTGAATCTTTGGAGAGGGGACATCTAGACATAAACCATAACAACCCTATGCAACGCACTGGGGACAAGTCATCTTGGACGTGATGGTTCGCATAGCCAGGGCTGGCATGCCACAACTCTGGGTCCCTTCTGGCCAGGGTGCAGACTTTGATCTACATGAACAGCAAAGTTCACACCAGCACCATTCCTGTGGGGTTTGCCCCAGCTCTCTGTGTTCACGACCAATTTCTCCATAAGTAGTTTGTTATTCCAGGGGGGAGCCCTCCTGTGGTGAAAAGCATCCCTGTGAGAGGATGGACAAGCTGGTCCTTTACCGCTCGCTGCATTTGAGGTGTCATGCCGAAGGCATTTCTTCTCTTCACATGGATTCTTCAGCTCCTTGTCCTCTGCGGTGGGTGTCTCAGGATTGTTTTTTTTGTGTGTGTATTTGATGCAGGGTCTCACTACACAGCTCAGACTCCTAGTGATCCTCCTGTTTTTAGCCTCCTCCGCAGTGGGAATACAGGCATGTGCCACTATGCTGGGACTCTGCCTCCGGCTCAGTGTGCCTTGGGGGTGGGGCCAGCGTAGTATGTGGGACCAGGGATTGAACCCAGGTCCCTGCACTTGACAAAGCAGGCACTTAGTCTGCTGAGCTACCTTGCCAGCCCACGATTGGTGTTTTCGATGACAGTGTCCTATGGCGGTTAAATCTGCAATTTCCCAGGCAGCTGAAGAACAGGAGGCCCTGAATCCCAGGGAGCCTCCTGGGAATTGGGAGCGTGACTTCTGCATTCTGCTTTCTGAATGGGGTACTGGTTTTTGCTGTTGAGTTTGTTTTTCTTCAGAAGTCAAAGAATTGGGTCACCCATGGGAGAAACCTGAGCTTCGGGATTCAAAGTTACTCACTTGGCCACAAGCGTCCAGGTCAATGGAGCTCGTTTGCTGAGGGCACGACTACAAAACAGTCTCTTTCACTCTTGCGTTAGTTTAAGCTCATGTTTCTCTTGGTTCCTTTTTATCAATGCACATCCGCAGCACGTAATGATTATGCTTATCCTGTAGAGGCAGCACAGGCCCATGGCATATTCTGGGCCCTTTCCTAAATCCCTTCCCCCGCTCCGTGTCTTGGTCACTCCCGGCCTTGAACTCACTGTGTAGCCCAGGCTGGCCTTGAGCTCATGGTGATCCTCCTGCCTCAGCCTCCTGAGGGCTGCAATTACAGGCCTGCACCCCAGGACCCACTGTTCTATTTTAAAAGAATAATTGCTTGATGACATGCACATGTGTGTGGGAAGCACTTCTTGTAAACTTCCGAAGTTATTTTATTGAAAACAATAGAATCATTAGGCAAATGCTACCTTGACTTTTTAATAGTAACAATATTTTTAAAGCTTAATATTTCTACTTCCATTTTTATGGCTAACTAACTTTTTATTTCTTCTGAGTAAGAAATGAGAAATGCAGGCAATACTGGTACATGCGCAGAGTGATCCTCCTCATTCTGGGGTTGAAGGTGATTTTTCTGTAAGGTCTCTCTGATTTCATTTCAGGAGCTAGTTATCGGGAAAATAAATGAGGTGATGTGGGAAAATAAGATATGGTCAAAAGATAAGGTGAGCACTCAAATTTAGAAAATATTCCAAGAAAAGACACATTGTCATTCATTCCTCAGACTATCATTCATGGGCTGAGGAGATAGCTCAGCAGCCTAAATGTCTGTCTGGCAAGCACAAGGACCCAGGTTCGATACCCAGTACAACATGCTGTGCCAGACTGGCTGTGCTGGCCACTGTACCTGAGCGTGGTGGCACGGGCCTGTGATCCCAGCGCTGGGGAGGCTGAGACAGGGGGATCGCTATGAGTCAGAGCTGTGTAGTGAGACCCTGTGCCAAATACATACATAAATAAATAAATATTGTCTAAAACTATTATTCTTGCTTTGACGACATTTATCCCATGGTCTTCGCCTCTTTCTGCAGCAGCTCTGGAGTCTTCTCCTGGGTGACTTTCATTGTGCAGTAGCAGCCGATGAAAATATTTAGAGCAATATCTCCCCAGTGAAAGCCTCTTGTGTGTCCTCACCTTCTGCAGTCCCCGGCTCTGACCTTGTATGACTCCTGGCTCCTCTCCGAAGTCAGAAGGACCAGGCAAGGTAGCATGTGACATGGCTCACTTCTCCTAGGCATGAATATTTCAAAGCCAGAATCAGAACACGAAGCCACATTCAATATCCTCACTTCTAAAAAAATAAGTCCTAATTAAGGAAACACGTATGAATATTTCATTTGCTACAAGACTCCGGGAAGTAGCGTCCAGATAAATAATCTGTTAAGAATAGTGGCTCTCATTGGTACTGATGAAAGGATTTACTGCAGTTCTTCCCGTTTGAGGAGTGTTTTGAGAAAAATAAAAGGAGGAAAAAGACCCACTCATGGCTCTGCAGCAACCAGTACATCTCACGGGGGTCAGAACAGTGGGGTTAACATAAGCAGCCCTCACTGAGCTATGCCGTAAGCGGCAAAGACCCACCTAGCAAAGCCAGCACTGTGCCGCTGAAAGAGCTTGGAGCCCCAACCTTCGGGCTAACTGTACCAGGAGACACCGCTAATTCGGAGGAGCATCAGCTGACTCTAATTCCAGCCAGATCATTATCATTAGGTCAGCACTAACTAATTGATGTTTATGCAGCACAGGATTGTGGATTACACTACGTGCAGCTTAGCTCAACAAACTCGGCTGACCCGAGAAGCCAGTGACATCACTCAGGTGCTGCTGAATGGAGCTCCTGGATTAGAGGAGGGGCTTTCGGGGTTTAAGCCCGGCTCCATAAGGAGAGCTGGGATTTTGCAAACCCAGTGTCTTACATCGGCTGGCAGCTGACCCTGGATGTAGTGCCAGACCTGTGCTTCACACAAGCCCGTCCCACATAGAGCCGAGTTTCTGGAAAGTTCTGGGAATGATAAAGTATATAAGCTCGGGCTTGGTTTTCTTTCTCCAACATTTTTGGTTGACAAGTAGCTACACCAGCACTCTTTCCGACCTGAAATTGTCTTTTCTTTTTTCCTTTTTTTTAAAGCTGGATATCAAACTGAGGACCTTGAGCTTCCCAGGCAGGCACTTATGCCACTGAGCTATCTCCCTGGTCCTCAAGTGTGAAATTGTCAATTCAAAGTTAACTGTGCTTCCCAAGTAGGGTCCGTTTCTAGCTTTTCATGTACCAGCCTGTGAATATCTTTTTACAATCAGGTGTGAAGGTACACTGAGCCTGCGATGCTGGAGAGGAGCAGGAGACAGCCCTGGACCACGTGGAACTCCAAGCACAAAAGAGAGGGGAGGATCTGTGGTCCTGAGGGGTACACTGGTGTCAGCAAGGCAGCGACAGCCAGTGACTTCATAGTGACAACCCCTGGGACAGTCAATGGAAGAAAAATCCCTATAAACACAAGTACATGAGATTGAACCCAGGGCCTTCACACTGAGCTATAATATCAGTTGTTTTTTTATTTTGTGATTGGGTCCCCCTGAATCATTGAGTTGCCCAGGCTTGGATCCTAGGCTCAAACTTGTTGTCTTCCCTGAGTGCTGGGCTTCCAGGCACCCACCAACATGCCTAGCCTACAGGTATCTTCAACTATGAAATTTCATAAGACACTTTTGACCGAGGGACTCAGCATACACTGTTAAAGCTATTGCTGTTTATCTGTAACTCACCATGCCCCAGTGCTTGAAGCAAATTCATGCAGCCTCCATGACCTGTTTGTTCTGTAAGTGCATCTGCTAGTGTAGGGAAGGGGCTGCGAAGGAGGTGCCCCAAGGTA
>PVKN010028066.1:0-13394 GCA_004027915.1 Capromys pilorides
AAGTTATATCAGGTGTTTTGTCATAGTGATGGGAAACTGATTGTTATGGTTTATGTCTAGTTGTCTCCGCAAAGCCTCATGCAATCATGAGGCAGGGACTTCTAAAGTTTGAGACTTGACTCATGATCCACTGAGATTATGTGTTTTAGTATTGATGGGATTATGGGTCTGAGTACTGCTGGGATTATAGGTGTGGCCTAAGGTGGATAGGCTGAGGCAGAGAGCCTGAATGTAATATAAAGAGAGAAGAGAGACCAAGACAGACTAGCAGTGTTGCTCTCTGCTGCCCTGGTTGGTCGGTTGCCTCTGTTGCGATTGTTGCTGTTCTGCTGCCATGAACTGCTGGCCTCTGCATTGTGCCTCTCTGCCTTGGATCCAGCCAAGCATGGACTGAAATCTCCAGTAACTGTGAGCTAAATAAACTTTTCTTTCTTTCATTTTGAGTGTTGGGTATTTGTCCCACCAATGGGAGAAGAGTAACTAAGACAGAATTTGGTACCAGAGAAGTGGGGTCATTGCTGTGACTAACCTGACCATGTGAATTACAAGGTTTTGGGAATGGCTTATGGGAAGAGATAGGAAAGGTTTAGAGAGGTCCTCTACTTGTGGAGAGCTGGAAAAGCTTCAGCTGTTCTGTAGGGGAGATTCTGGTCAGAGCTTAGACCAGAAGACTGACAGAAAGCCTACCTGTAAAGACCAGGTTGGGGAGGTTTCTGCTGGGAAAAAGGACAACATTGGTTGTTGGACATCAGATGATTTGTACTATGGCTTGGCTGAAAGTCTGTCAGAATTTTGCTTGTGCCTAGAGACTTTGCCCAAGACTGAGATTAAGCATGGCAGACTGATTAATCTTTCAAGAGATATTTCAAAGCAGCAAACTATTGGGGCAGTGACATGGTTGTTATTGGTAGCTTTTAGCCAAATTTATGTTGAAAATCAAGAGCAAAGATCCAAGCAGAATGATTTAAAATATTGTGAGTTTGGCCAGGAAGGAAGCACCAGGAGAGCTGTGGACTGCAAAGATGGAGCTAAAAGGATCTCTATTGCTGGGAAGGAAATAGAGAATCAAAAGAGTGGCCTGAGGGCATCACAAGAGGTGGCAGCTCTCTGCCCTTTGCAGCCCCAGAATTGCAAAGGAGAGAGGCTTTGCCTTGAGAAGAAAGCTGCAGATTCCAAGTACCAGAATGGCAGCAGCAGCCAAACCAGGTTCCAAAATGGCGCCGGCATGGAGAATTTGTTCCTCAGAATCAAGGTCAGAGTGTTCATCGATCCAGGCACTCCACCCCTACAACCAAGAGAGAAGGAAGCCTGGATACTGCTCCAGCTGGCAGCAGACCTTGGCATCATCCATGTGACACTGGTTTTAAGCGCATTCAGAATGCAAGAGTTGTTAGGTTAAGAAGGCTCCCACCTTGATTTCAGAAGAAGGCCTGGGAGGCCAGGCAGTGTGCCCCTGAGAGGACAGTGTGTGAAGCAGAGTGTGAGAAGCCTGTTCAGTAGAAACCCCAGAAGTTTGGAAAAGCCAGAAATGTGGATCATCTAAGGGAACTACAAAGAAGGAGCAAATCTGGCCTAAGAGAGAAGTCATGGAAACTACCACCAAGAGTGCTGTAGGGGCAGAACCGTCTAAGGCCTTTGGAGCTCACAATTCAGTGCAGACTGCTTGGAATGTTCCAGTTGGAATTATGGGATTTGATATTTACCGTGCTGGATTTTGGACATGTGTTGGTTCCAGTGTTTTGTATTACCCTGTTGTTTGCAACGTTTGGAATGGTAATGTTTATCTTGTGCCTTTGAATGTTAGATGTGTTTAACTTTTCTTTTGTACATGAGTTTACAGTGAAGAATTTGCCTTGGATCTTGGAGACTTGGGACTTGGACTTTTCAGCAATGCTGAAACTGTTGTGACTTTGGTAACTCCTCAAGATTGACTAAAATGCCTTTTGCACAAAGGGATGTGCATGAGTCTTTGGGGGTCCAGGGGTGGAATGTTATGGTTTATGTCTAGTTGTCCCCACAAAGCTTCATGCAATCATGGGGCAGGGACTTCTAGAGTTTGAGACTTGACTCATGATCCATTGGGATTATGTGTTTTAGTATTGATGGGACTACGGGTCTGAGTACTTCTGGGATTATGGGTGTGGCCTAAGGTGGATAGGCTGAGGCAGAGAGCCTGAATGTAATATAAAGAGAGAAGAGAGACCAAGACAGACTAGCAGTGTTGCTCTCTGCTGCCCTGGTTGGTCGGTTGCCTCTGTTGCGATTGTTGCTGTTCTGCTGCCATGAACTGCTGGCCTCTTCATTGTGCCTCTCTGCCTTGGATCCAGCCAAGCATGGACTGAAACCTCCAGTAACTGTGAGCTAAAGAAACCTTTCCTTCCTTCATTTTGAGTGTTGGGTATTTGTCCCACCAATGACAGAAGAGTAACTAAGACACTGATTAACATATGCATTTATTCTGAGTTCTTCCACTCAGGGGAAGAAGAAAATTTTCAAGTCACAAAACTTATTTCCCTTTCTTAGGTAGGCATGGTGGTGCATACTTATAATCCCAGCACTAGGGAGGCTGAGGCAGAAAGATGGTAAGTTCACGTCTCACCTGGGTTAAAAAGTGAGACCCTGTCACAAACAAACAGTTTTTAAAATTGCTACAGAAGCACAAGAATATACCTATACTATTGCTCATTCATTTATACTTAAAAACAAACTTCTTTATATTACTAGTATCCTAGCACATAAAATAGTAGAATACAAAAAGACTCCATAGGGTTTAGTCTTATCCAAAGACTAAAATACAAGGGATTGGACTGAGGCAAACCACCGAGCTATATTCTCAGCACTATTCTTACTTTACTTTGACAAAAAGTCTTGTTAAACTGAAATATTCAAATTTCTCATCTTGCCTCTGCCTCATGAGTAGCTGGAGTTTCAGGTGTGCAACACCATGCCAAATTATTTTTTGAATTTTTTTGGAGAGGTCTTAGTATGTTGTCCAGGCTGGCTTCCAATTCTTGGTGTTATGGCTGGTATTTAGATGTCCCCTAAACTCTCATGCAGTCATGGGTGGGGCTTCTTCAGAGGTGGCTGGATCTTTTTTGGAGTGTGTTGCTGGGATTGATTTGTGTTGTAGTGCTAGGCTCAAGTATGCTAGCATTAAAGATGTGAGTGCTACCTGCTCTCAGTAGCCTGGACAACATGTGAGGGGCAGAAAGATCCTGCTAAGGTCCCTTGTTTGCTTACTTTTGTGGTCTCCTGCTTGCCATGAACTGCTTCTTCTCTGTGGTGTCCCTCTGCCAAGCCTCCCTACCTTATAGCTAGCTAATTATGGACTAAAACCTCTGCAGACTATGACCTAAGTAAACCTTTCCTCTTTTAACTTTGGGTGTCAGGCATTTTGTCTCAGCAATAATAAAAGTAACTAAGAAACTTAGGCATAAGTGGTCCTCCTACCTCAGCCTCCAAGTAGCTGAGGCTACAGGCATGTACCACCAGGCCCAGCTCTTCTCTCTTTACTAATGTGCTATAGGGACATCCCATAAAATAGCTATTTAAAGTCCAGGTTCTCCTGAAGCAGGATAGATATACAACCCTCATTTCTCTAAAGTATTGTAAAAGTCCAACAAAACCCATATGAAAGTATTTCTGTAATGTAGTGGTTATTCTTCTGAGTTCATAACTGAATAACATGTATACCTTGGCTTTTGTACAGTTAACACAGACTGCAGAAATAGAGTTTCAGCATCACTGACCATCAGGACTAGAGGAGGCCTCAGAGATGATCCTGCCTATCCCTTATGTTGTAATGTTATGAGTCAGTGCTGAAAGGAATGATGAGAAGACCTAATGAAGGTAGCTCAGAGGACTCACTGAGATTTGTCCCTCAGTGAGCAAAGAACCCCTGAAGCAAATCAGCTTTATTTAGGGTAGTCAGCATGGTCTCGTGCATAATCACTTCAGCAAAGGAGGACCATGTGCTTAGTCAGGAATGTGACCACGACCTCCATTAATTTCCATCTCTTTCCTATCATTAGGTTCATCCAGGGGTCAACCAATAGCATTCAAGCAAGGGAGAAAGCAAGAAACAGAAAGCCCACAGGTAAAGCTGCCATCCATCACCTGGAGTCCCAACTTTCTGGGGTTTTCAGCAACGGACCACAGCTGCCCCTGGGCCCTGCTTATTACACTCCATTTCTGGAAATGCTAGTTAGGCTACATTTCCCCGCTTTTATTATTTTTTGAAAAATCAGGGCAAGGATTACAGACTATCAATCCATAACTTGTTGATGGATCTGTCCTCATCACCAAATAGCAGAGATCACATACCACTATGCTTCCACTAAACCATAGGGTAACATGAAAAGGATCAAGGTTTTCAATACCATCTGCAACAGATCAGTGCCAGAGAACTCCAACAACTGTCTCACAAAAGTATTATCAACTTCTTGTTGATGAGACAGTATCTCAATGGCAACATGCTGTAGATCAACATTTTGATATAACAACAATCTGTCCCAAATTCTTCTTTTTTTTTAAATTTTATTTATTTATTTGTTTGCTTGTTGTGTTTGTTTGTTTATTTATTCATTTTGTGGCTGGCTCAGCCTGCCCTGGTGGTGGCGCTGGCGCAGCATGTGGTGCCGGGGATCGAACTGCAGTCCCCACAGTTGCCTGAGCCCTCCTAAGCAGGCGCTTTAGACCACTGAACCATCTTGCCGGCCCTGTCCCAAATTCTTTATCTTTAGAGTCCATGCATTCCTGAAAAGTTGACAGTTGTTCTGATTTCTTATGATAAACAGTTTGTATGCGTTGGCTCAACGCCACTCCAACTGTAGCAGCTGTAGCAGTGATGGTCATTATTCTTAAGAGCATGGCTGTGATGAGGAATTAATCTATGTTCATTTGCTAATCCTTATATTAATTCAATGACATAGGTTGATTGCATACCATAGACTGCTACAGCCTGCTTTAAATCTTTAATAACCTTAAATGCCAGAGGCTGGTGTTTCCACTGTACATACCCTTGGGGAAATTGAGCATTTGGTGAGTATTGTTGAGCCACCGCAAGAAAAATACCCAATGGGGCAGAATAAGCTTCAGGATCTCCTTGTTGTCTCCCTTGCATAAGAACCTGAGATATCACACTTTTATAAACTTTTATGGGGGCTTCCTTTCTTTCCTCATATAGAGGAGCAGAAGGGTTAAAAGATAGCACTGGGGGCTGAATTTTCATGAACTGAGGTGGAGGAATTACAGGGGTAGAGACCTCCACTTTTGCAATCAATTTAGAAATTAATTGTGATAATTGCTTTACCTCAGCTTGCAGCTCACACACCTCATTCTTAGTTTCCTTTTGTTCTACATCCTCCAAATTCTCAGATTCTGAGCAGGTGGTCTGGAATGCCATACATGTCCTTTTAGGACTCAGTTTGTTAGATTCATCCCCACTATAAAGCATCGAGAAATTTAAAGAACTGACACTCTTGGTATTCCGGGGAGCACCTTCATGTAAGGGGTCTTGAGGGGTTCAACCTTCTCATAATTATGCACCACAGAGGCCCCTTGCTCTGTTTTCATCCTTTTTGTTATGCTAGCATCTATATTTGAGAGTGAGGGAGGCAGAGGTCTTAAAAAGGTCTCATGTGCAGATTTATATTTGTGGGGAAGCTGCTCTTGAGGTTTAGCAACATCAGCATCTGAAGCTGACCTGTTCATATTTCTTAGACTCTTCTGAGTCTGATTGTAATGGTTCCAAAGCTAAGGAAATCAAACTACGAAGAGATCATACATGAAGAGGAATTGGTTGACCGTTTTGGTGAGCACGATGCAGTGTTCTCATAATTTGTTTCCAAACTTTTAAGTTTAAAGCAGCCTTTTCCTTAGGCTGAAACTCAAAACAATGTCTTCTTATAGGGGAAAATAATTCCTTGAAACTCTTTGGTTTCACCTTTACCCCCATTCCTTTAAGTATCATTCGTATAAAACAGTTATACTCATTTTTTACCGAGGCAGAGTTTCCCATTACTCTGAACTTTTGCTGGTGGTCTGGCCTACTCTGGGTGTACTTTTCCCACTTGGTCAGGCCTTTCTTAACTCACCCCTAGTCATCTTCCTTGCTCCACATTGCGTACCACTTGTAATGTTATGAGTCAGTGCTGAAAGGAACGATGAGAAAATCTGATGAAGGTAGCTCAGAGGACTCACTGAGATTTGTCCCTCAGTGAGCAAAGAACCCCTGAAACAAATCAGCTTTATTTAGGGTAGTCAGCATGGTCTCGTGCATAATCACTTCAGCAAAGGAGAACCATGTGCTTAGTCAGGAATGTGACCACGATCTCCATTAACTTCCATCCCTTCCCTATCATCGAGTTCATCCAGGGGTCAACCAATAGCATTCCAAGCAAGGGAGAAAGCAACAAACAGAGAGCCCACAGATAAAGCTGCCATCCATCACCTGGAGTCCCAGCTTTCTGGGACTCCCCAGTCCCAGCTTTCTAGGATTTTCAGCAACAGACCACAGCTGTCCCTGGGCCCCGCTTATTACACTCTGTTTCTGGAAATGCTAGTTAGGCTACACCTCACACTGCACATGCGGGTCCTGGAGCATGAGGAGAAATGCTCATCCAAAGTTACAAAGCTAGAGTGGGGACATGGTGACACATGCCTGTAATCACAGCACTGGGGAGGCTGAAAACTGGAGGACCACTATGAGTCTGAGCTGCATAGTGAGACTGTACCAAATACACTAAAAAAAAAAAAAAAAAAGTTACAAAACTAAAAATACCAGAGCACGGGACTACATCTTTTCTCCCTGTTAATAACTCAACAGGTTTTTGGTGAGCTCTGCAAAATTTCAATTGAAAAGCAAAAGCTATTCCTGCTTCTCCACAGTAGTGGTTAGACTCATAACTTGCTTATATGAAGGTTAAAATTATAATTGTCAACCCAAGAGTTTTTTCTCCAAAATTTCCAGCAGGGGGCAGCAAACTTAAATACCATATGGATCCCAAGGCTTATGATTTTTTAAAAATGATTTTAAAATTCAGGAGAGAAAATATCACCGCTAATACTGTCTGCCACCACCCGCAGCAGTAATAGTTACTAACGCTTTTTAGTGCTTTATGATGTGCAAAGCACAGCAGAGATGCTGTGAATTACTTCTGTCCTTTAATCCTCACAACGTGTCACTTTTGAGTTATGTTATTCCATTTTATAAGAGAAGAGAACTATTAAGAACCTGTAGCTAGAAACCAAATAAAAGCTAGAATCCAGACTGGGCCTTGCTATGTCACAACTGGAGACTAAACCCAGAAGGTACTACAGTGTACCCTGTTTTTTCTTCTTCTTCTTCTTCTTCCTCTTCTTCCTCTTCTTCTTCTTCTTCTTCTTCTTCTTCTTCTTCTTCTTCTTCTTCTTCTTCTTCTTCTTCTTCTTCTTCTTCTTCTTCTTTCTTCTTCTTCTTCTTCTTCTTCTTCTTCTTCTTCTTCTTCTTCTTCTTCTTCTTCTTCTTCCTCTTCCTCCTCTTCCTCCTCCTCTTCTTCTTCTCCTTCTCCTTCTCCTTCTCCTTCTCCTTCTCCTTCTCCTTCTCCTTCTTCTTCTTTCTTCTTCATACCAGGATCAAACGCAGGACCTTGCACTTGCCAGTCAGGCTTATGCCTTTGAATGATCTCCTTTGACTTGAGAATGATGGTTTCTAATCCTTCTCCTGGGATCTCACTGAAGAGAGGGTCAGAAACCTTGGAAGGAGCCCTTCATTCTTAAGTATATGAACCTCTCACATCTGTGTGCTTATTTTTCCAAATAAATGTATACGATGTTAAAAGAAAATAAAGTCCAGATTGTCATTCTCTAGGCCTCATACGCTTTTTATTAGTTACATGTTAAGAGCTTGTTAATGTTGCTCATGCTGGACCTGCAGAATGTTAACTACTGCACTAAAGGAGTTACCTTTTAGAGAAGGTAGAGGAGGCTGACAGAAGAACAAGTCACAGCTTGCTATATTACTGATACTTGGCCCTATATCTTACAGAGTGTTGTATGATATGTGTTGGTGCCAAAAGAAATGACAAGAAGACCTGATGAATATAGATAGCTTCAGAGGACTCACTGAGGTCTCTCTTCAAGTGAGCCCAGAGCCTCAGAAATCTCTCATTTTTATTGTCAAACACTGAGCTCACATAAATGTTAACTGATAAGACTTTAAGAAGGGGAGGAGGCAACCACTGGTGTCACATAACAATTAAACAAAGAACAGGGCACCCACAGGATGAGCTGCTATCTATAACTTTGAGCCCTAGCTTTCCAGGACTCCCAAGCAACAGAAGGCAGCCTTCCTGGGCTCTGTCCATAATTTAAGGACAGGATACCCAAAGGAGGAACTGCCACCTGTAACCCCAAGTCCCAGCTTTCCAGGACTCCCAGGCAACAGAAAGCAGCCCTTCCCGGGCTCTGTCCATATCTCACCGCGTCTAGGGACACCAATTGGCCTGCAATCTTATCTCTGTGTTACTATAACAGAGAATATCTGAAGTAAGGCAAGTTGAATATGTATAGGAAAGATGGGTTCCATATTTGAACCCACAGCAAAGCTCGTGTTGGAAACAGTGGGCTTCTTCAGGGCTGAAAGCTAATGGCATGGGTGTGGCTAGCTGGAGAGCTTTTGGCTAGCTGTAAAACACCAGTCGTGAAAGCCTTGGAGAGGTGGCTGACCCACCAGAGGGGTCCTGGAGCCACCCCCTGGCTGAGAAGATCTGTGAGATCGTCAGGTAATTCCTGAAGCTGCAGCTAAGTGTGACTTCTCATTATAAAAGAAAGGGTGTGTGTGTGTGTGTGTGTGTGTGTGTGTGTGTATGTGTGTGTGTGTCTGTGTCTGAGATAAGGTATCAATATGTAGCTCAGGCTAGCCTTGGACCCAAATGATACTCTTGCCTCATCCTCTGCAGTGCTGGGGCTACAGGCATTCATCACCATGTCTGGATGAGATGGCCATTTCTCTACACCAGTGTTTCCCAAGTGGGGTGTCCTGAGAATACTGGGGGTGCCTGCCTACCTGTGATCTCTTCAGAATGACTTGATCAGCCTAAAGTCCCTGCCACGGAACAGTTCCCTTCAATTTCTTCAATAAACCTTAACTTATGAGAATTATTTTATAAATGTGTCAAAATGTGAAAGGAATTAATTGGAAGGCTTTCAGCAGGCACAATGGTGTGAAGTGAGAAAAGAGTTTAGCTGAGTTTAGCTGATAGAATAGAGCCCAAGAAATTGGAAGAAAAAGGTTTTTGTAAAAATCCTCCCACACATACCTCAGTGGGCAGGAGCATGAACTGAGGTTAACCTGCAGCAAGAGCAAATATACCACAGGTTTAGGGCTCCACTTTGTGGCTGGAAATCATCTGATCTACCATTTAGCACAAATGGAAAAGCTGAACTGAAGCATAAATGGGCACCACCTGAGAAGGTGCAGGTTGTTGGGGTAGCTGTGACCCCAGGTTCTGGTCACTCAACAGAGGCCTTAAACTACTTCTACCCAACCCTGCTCAGGACTGAGGCTGTCAGCCATTGGTGTGAGGAGGCTGTGGCAGGGCTATTTTCACCTTTGGGGCACAGAGCCTGCTTTCCTACCTATGGTTCCAAGTGTCTGGGAAGCAGCTGGCAAATGCCTGTGTACCATCAGGAATCAGCCAGGCCAGAGGGTCGCCAAATGGATTAGAAAATGTTTTAAAATCCTAAAAGACCAGGTTGGAATGAGCTTAGACTTCTGGAAGGCCGTGTGGTAGCCCTGAATGGGGCTGTTGGTGGAAGGGTTGTATTTGTAGCTTCTGCATCTCATAATCTTCCCAGTGCTCTCACCCTCTGTAAGAGCTACCTGGCCTAAAGCTTCAGAGCAAGTGGTGGAAGTGAAACTAGATCCCAGAACTGACTCTGGTGGCCTCATGCAGTCCAGGGAAAGTCATTGCATGTGTTTTGTGTCTCACCAGCCCAGAGGCACCAGGCACACAGAGACCCGCTATCCCCAGAACTGGATAGGGCACAGCTGCAGGAAAAGGGAAGGGTCATCCTCTGCTGAACAGTCACAGTGCATTGTCCAGAGCCCAGGTGGGGTACATCAAACCAGGGCTGAAGCACCAGCCACTGCCCACCCTCCAGGCCTGAGCCTCACTGCTAAGGTGTATTTTTGCTCAGGTTGCCTGAATCTCAGCAAATCAATGTTCAGATCCTGGGTGCCCTAGCATGATAGCTCCTGCTGCCTGCCCAGGCTCCTGCAGGCAGGACAGTGCCACAGGAGCACAGCCTAACCACCCAGACCCTCGGGCCAGGACAGGACGCCCAGACGCCCACTGCCTGCCAACAAAGGCCACAAGTGATGTGGGGTGACGGATGACCCATGCGTATGGCTCCTGGGTGATTTTCTAGGAGACATGGAGACTGAAGTAAAAAAGAAGACAGCTCTGTGTGTGTGTGTGTGTGTGTGTGTGTGTGTGTGTGTGTGTTGGAAATAAGAAGTAGCTTTCAGCCCCAATGGTCCTTGTTGCTGACATCTCGTTAGCTTGTCACTCACTGTCCCTTTCTTTCCAAAAGTCTGATTTTTTTTTAAAATGGTTCATCACTCTAACACTCCTTAAGTCTGAAACAGGAAGGAAATCTTTATCATCCATGAATTTTTTTTTTCAGGCTGGTCTTGAGCTCAATTTGTAGCCCACAATGGTCTCAAACTCACATCGATCCTCCTGCCTCAGCTTCCCAAGTGCTGGGATTAAAGGCCATCAGTGAACTTTCTACAACTGGAAATGTCTGTTTACTCATAATACAGAACTGATATTTGTTGTTGTAGTACTAGGGATTGAACCATTGAACCCAGCAATCTTGCAATCAACTACTTTTTATTTTGAGACGGGGCTAAGCTACTGAGTTGTTGCTCAGACTGGGCTCAACTTGTGATCCTCCTGCCTCAGCCTCCCAAAATGCAGGGATTACAGGTGTGTGACACCTGTATGGTTTCAGGAAATGCTTTGTAAACATTTATCTTACCACCAGAAAGATTCTTTTTGTCTTATTTTCTCTTTTTTTTTTCAGGGCTGAATCCTGAATCTCCACACATGCTTAGTGAGCACTTTACCACTGAGTCACACTCTCAGTGCCCCCAAGTTTTGTCCATTTAGGGTTTATAGAATATAAAATTACACATACAAACCAGTTTAATTATGAAAGGGGAATGTATATCAATACAGTCTTACTCATCACCTTTTTCTTTCTCTGTACTCCTCTGTGCTTATTAAATATCTCACTGGAGGCTAGGGATGTAGCTCAGTGGCACAACACCTGCCTGGGTAATATAAGGCCCTAAGTTTGATTTCCAGTATAATCGTGCTTATAGATGTCTAACCGAGCAGTAAAATAAAATAAAAATTGCCCTAGGAAAGTGATCCAATTTACCATTATACCAATCATTTCTAGTCTTGATGCTATTTTTGTTTTGTTCTGTTTTTTTATTTTAATTTTTGAGACAGGGTCTCAGCATGTAGTATAAGCTGGCATCAAACTCACTATGGAGCCCAGCCTGTCCTGGAACTCTTGGCCCTTCTCCTGCCTCAATCTCCCAAGTGCAAGGATCATAGGCATTTACCATGTCTGGCCTATTCATAATTTTTGGAGTACATATTTGGTGGAGTTTCTATGCTGCATAACACAGAAGTATATTTAATTTTTCTTCCCCCTTGGGTTTGCAGGGATACCACAGATGTGCAACCATAATCCCAGGCAGTATAAGCACATATGAAAGAGACTCACCTATAGCAGCCACTTGTTTGTTTCTATCCCTAGGTGAATCTTCTTCCAAAGTTAATGTAATCTAATCAAAGCATATCTATGCCTCTTGCCACATTGGTTAAGGACCCAGAAAATGATGTAATCATGGAAATGAGAAGTGAGGTAATGTCTCCTAGCTCAGGGATACAAGCAAGAAATGCCTGGGAAATTTTCCTCATTCTTGAAAAGGAATGCAGAGAAAGAATTTTCTCCCATGTAACTTGTGGCTCTTGTGTGAATGCATGATGCTGGTGCAAGATGCCTGAAGTTGCTGCAGGCAACTTGTGACCATGAGATGACAAACATGAAGATAAAAGCTGGCATCTTAAGCATAGCCAAGATGAAACATAAAATGAAATTAGGTACATAGACGATACAGGTTTCTTATTGTACAATTAAAATGAAATTATGAAAACAAAAGGGAAAATCAATTCCTCCAATGTCATTTGCCAATATATACTATTAAGTTTTTAAAAATTTTTTACAAAAGACAAGTATAGCAGTGGAATGATAATTCAATCAGGTAAAGCTATTTATTAAAAAATAAAGCTAATCTGGGGTAGAGAATATGTTTGTTCTTGTCCAGAGAATTCTGAGTGACTTATTTGTGTACCAGAGTATGCTGTTAGACTGTATCATGAAGCTAGATCTGGAGAAGAAGGTAACTACCATAAAGCTAGAATTGACTTCAGGCCTATTGAAGGAACTAACAGAATTAATAAAATGGAAATATTAGGTCTAAATGGGTAATAGAATACATAGAGATAACTGAGTTGAAAGTTACTGGTGTTAAGATGAGATAATATTTTGAAAATGTGTATTAATTATAGATAAAAGATTCTATTACTTCCCATTTTTTTCTGATACAAGAACTCTCCTAATTGACAAATAACAAAATTTGACTAGTCTATCTATAATTATAAATTTCTAAAATTTGTAACAGTTAGTATAATTCAATTTGATCAAAATATATTTGAATGCACTCTGGTTTTGTAAAGATGTTTGTTTGTGTGTTCTGTATATTTGTTTATGTGTTTGTGTGTCATTCCATGAACAGCTGTTCCTCCTTTGAGCTCAAAAGTTTTTCTTTTTTGACCATTTGTTCATAATTCAGTTTGAAATATAGACCAAAAAGCATGCATCTTAAGTTACCAGCTGGTCTAAGTCATATCAAAATTGGTTTACTCACATGTCATTAAAAAATTAAACAAAAATTGGTTAGAGTGACAAAAGATTATATGTTAGGATTCTAATTGGTGAGTAGAAGGGTGGCCTGCCTTTTTTCATTAATAAGGAACCCCAGTAATCTCTGTAGTTTCTTGGGAGACACACTCAATAATTTGGTCATGGGTTAAAAGATACAGTTTTTTTGAAAAAGTTAAAAATAAGATTTTCTCATAAAAGATTCTCTTCATGTAAAACTAAATTAAGAAACAAAGGTTTTCACATGTGTAAGGTAATTTGTTATTGCTAATCTCATGGTGTACTAATGTATTCATGATTTCAGATGTACAGGTCTTCCAAAGTGTAAAACAAGTATTGCTTGCTCATTGTGATACGACTTTCTCTCAGATTCAGACCTCTGCCTTTAA
>PVKN010028067.1:0-13344 GCA_004027915.1 Capromys pilorides
GAAATTGTGGAAGAAACTGACAGTCATCCACAACATATATTCTTTTCTTCCCATATAAAAGAATTTTAGCTGTTAGTGTAGGCACCCAGAATAAAGATCAGGTTTCCTACCTTCCCTCAGTCGGATTGGGCCACGTGACCAAGTACTTGACAATAGAATGTAAGTAGGGCTGAGCTCTCCCATTCCTTTTCCCCTAACTGTTAGCTGAACTGCACTCATAGTGACGAGCCATCTCGCCTGTGGTGGTTAAGTGTCCTTCTAACCAGATACGCTGCCATGCACAAAAGAGAAATAAGCTTTTACTTTTAAGACAGTATTATTTTACACTGTAAAATGGAGACACTGTCACAGTATCCAAACCTATGTTCTAACCTGGAAAACCAAACCAAACCAAACCAAACCAAACCGAACATCGGATTAAAGCACCTGCTTAGACAGAGGGCAGGGACTAGGGTTTGATCCCTGGTGCACTAAGACAGTGACTGAGACTGAGCATGGTGGCACACACTTGTAATCCTAGTGCATGGGAGTCTGAAAACAGGAGGATCACTACAAGTCCAAACTGTGTAGTGAGACCCTGTAGACCTTGTAGACCCTATACCAAATACAAACCAACCAACCAGACAAACAAACAGAAAAACCAAACCTGGAAACCAAAAGATAAATTCTAGAGTTAAATAATTAAGAAGAAGCAGTGAAAAAAAATATTGAATTAAAGGCTGAAAGAATTGTTCAGACTTGAACGATTTTGCCCCTGGGAATCTTGAATTTGTAGGGTGGAATAGGATAGGGTAAAAATATTTTAAAAGTTGTGTTCATGCATCATTTCTGTTAAAATTCCATTAGACTAAGCAGTGTCTGAGTTGCATGTCTCTGTGCATGTGTGTGTTCTTATGGATTACATCCTTGGATAAAACACATTTATTTCAAAATAAGAAATTGTGGAAGAAACTGACAGTCATCCACAACATATATTCTTTTCTTCTCTTATAAAAGAATTTTAGCTGTTAGTGTAGGCACTCAGAATATCTATGTGCTCCCAGATAAACATGTACATGTTTATAATTTGTGAGATAATCTGGAATGGAATATGTCCCTGCCCAGGAGGCTCTGATTTAAAAAATTTGAGAAAATACTGAGGTGTCCAGAGTTTTACTTGAAACCATACAATGCCACCAGCATCACTGTCATATTTACAATCCTCAAACATAAATATATTATAAGACAACAGAATGGTTGCAAAATAACCATCCTGTGTGAGAAACTTAAAGAGCAAAATGTTTAGATGTAATCATAGGTCACCATTTCAGTGGTAAATGAGCACTTCTGACCAAAGACATTGCTGGGTGGTCAACAAACTCCTCTACCTGGAATGTGATCATGATCTAAGAAAAATATTTGAGACACACAGGTGACATGGAATGAAAAATGCTGCCTTAGCCTCAGTAATGCTGGAGGAGAGGAGGACGTTAACAATGTACTTTTCTGATGCTACTTTCTGGAAACACTAGGCTAGTGCCGCAGCCTCTTCATATGTTGCTTTTAGCTAAAAAACATGCGTAATGCATCTGCAGGTTTTATATGAGCTTGTAAATAAACAGGAGGAGATTTAGGAGCTCAAAAATTAGCAAGGCAATTTCAACAAATGAATTGACATTCATGGGAGAAAGAGAATCAAAGACTCTTGTGATATTGGGCCTGGAACAGCCCTTAGGGTAATTTCCTACAACTGCTGTAATTTTGTCAAGTGAGGCCAAGTGGCAGGAGTTACTTGCCTCGAGGCACACAGTGACTTCCAAATGCCTTTCCCATGAGAAGGGACTGAAACACAGAAGCCTCTGGGAGAGGAGGGCGTGAAGTGTGAAAGACTGCAAGACCGCAGCCTGTCCATTTCCCTGGACATGGATTCCTAGTCGGCAGGTCTGGCCTGGTATGAGTCAGAGAATAGGAGCATGGAGATCTATCTATCTATCTATCTATCTATCTATCTATCTATCTATCTATCTATCACCTATCTATCTATCATCTATCTATCTATCATCTATCTACCTATTATTGTTATTGTATTTAGAACAAGGTCTACAGAGTCTCCTGACACAGTTCAGACTCCTAGGGATGCTCCTTCCTAAGTGCTGGGATTACAGGTGCATGCCACCACACGCAGTCTCAGTCACCACCTCAGTGCACCCCTGGGGTGGGGCTGATAGGGCATGTGGAGCCAGGGATCGAACTCTGGTCACTGTGTCTGCCTAAGCAGGTGCTTTAATGTGTTGAGCTGTCTGGCTGGCCTGAAGCATGGAGATTTAAATCAGTGAGAAGATGTACTTTTGATTTAAATATAGGGAAGCAGTCCACAGAGAGTTGAATGTAATCACTGTCAGTGCGTAAAAGTGGCCCAAAGACACGTGGTGCACTGGGTGTGTGACCCCAGGGCAGTGGTGGAGGTTCAGGCAGGAGGTGCTTATGGCAGAGTTGCAGGAAGCTGGAAGCTACTACCCAAGTGCCCCTCAGTGCTCAGCACACTGAATTATGTTTCCATAGCTCATCTCACTGCAAGCCCCTTAGAGCACGCTGGAGGGTTGGTCCTGGTGTCTGCAGAGATGAACAAACAAGAGGAGGAGAGAATTAGGGAATTCTGTTTTCTATTGTCAAGTGGAGAAGCTCATGAAATATTCACATGCAAATGGTGGTTAGGGAACCTACTTTCACTTCTTCTATTATGTCTAAAGTTTAGGAGAGAGATTTGGTTTGAAGATAGGATTTGAGGGCCATTAGACTGAATGTTAGTAATTGAAATGATAGGGTGGTGTTTGCTAGAAAAAATGTGTAGAGTGAGAAGAGAGGGGGTGAGGATTCAGGTGGTGGGGGGTGGGAGCAGGGATGACATTTGAAGCTGGACTGCACAAGAGGAGTTGGTGAAGGGAAGTAGGGTACGGCCAGAGAAGGAAAACTGGAAAATGCCATGGAAATCAGGAGAAGGGCTCTGTAAGCAGAGCAAAGGGGTAAGAAGGGCAGGCTTGAGTGTCCTATGGATTTAATAAAACCAGTTATTCATAAGCCTGGTGAGAAAATATGGGAGCTGTCTTGGGAGTCAAAACATAGTACTGAAGACTGTCTGTCCATCTGTCCTTCCTGCCATCCATCCATCCATCATCCATCCATTCATCCATTCATCCATCTATCCATGTTTACATGTACGTACAAATGTATGTAGCATCTATTACCTATCATCTATTACTTATCTACCTATCAGTCATCTATCTATCTATCTATCTATCTATCTATCTATCTATCTATCTATATCTATTTATTATCTACCTATCAATCTATCTATCTATTATCTATTCATTATCTATCATGTATCTATTTATCATTAATCAATCTATCTACCTATCATCAATCTATCCATGTATCAGTAGCTACCATCTATCTATCCACCTATCCATGTATCTATCATCTATCTGTCTACCATCTATGATGAGAGGTACTTGAGCATGTTGCTAGTTAGTGTGAAGGGACAGCAGGTAGGCAGGAGCTGCATAGTAGTTAATAGATATTGTAGGGCCTGCTGTAAAATCCTTGAAAAGGCAGAATGAAGCTGGTTAGGAGCCCCAGGGTGGAAGTTAACCTTAAACAGTAAGAAGAATTAATGTATTGGTCACCTTCCTGTTGCTGGAACAACATGTTCAGTGCCCACAATTGTAAAGAAGGAAAAGTTGACTGGGCACATAGCTTGAGAGATGTAGTCTGTGACTGGATTCTCCAAGCCAGGAATGGGAGGGTTGAAGGGTGCAGGGGACAAGCTGTTCTCCTCAAACTGACCTGGAGGCACAGCATAGGCACAAAGCTCATGGGAACTGCTTCCATCCAAGTCATGGCCTCAGTGACCCTTCTTCTGTAAATGGCTCCCGCTTTCTGATAGGACCCTCAGCTGTGTTAATCCACAGATGCACCCAACACCCTGATGATCTAAGTCCCTCTCAAGAAGGGTCTCAGTTCAGTCACTTTGACATTTTAGATTCACTGGAGCAAAGGATAGATAGCTCTTCTTAGAAGATAAGGAAGCAGTGAGAGGGGAGGGGGCCTTTTATAGCTTAGCAGCTGCTATGGAAGCAGATGGAGTTGGAACTCACAACAAAGGTGAGGGAGCAGTAGCAAAGGTGATGGGACCCTGTACACTGGGGTCTGAATGGATGTCCCACCACACGCAGTGCGCTGCTTGGGTGGAACATTGAGTGTGGAAGACCGACCCTGGGGAAGATGTTCTAGTAGGAGTCACACCCTGATGAATTTCCAGAAAGTAATTCAAGACCAGAGATCTGGTATTCTGCTTCAGTGTTAGAGGAGGACACAGGCAACACGTGGAAGTGGTAGGAGGTAAACTTCTCAGGGGTGAAGTACGAGTGAGTTTCAGTGTGCACTGACTTTTGTTCAGGCCTCTGAGGGAAAGGGGGGAAACCGAGCCAAGGCTCCACAGAGGACTCAGGGCTGCATAAATGTTTCATTCAAAAAGTATTGAGTTTTTATCGTGTGCCAGAAACTAAGCTGGGTTCTGGCCACACAACCTGGATCAGGCAATTAGCCCGGAATCAAGCATGGGAAGCAGACACACAAAGAGATACTTAAAATACCACCAGCTGCACCTGGCACAGAGCATCTCATTCTAGAAAATAGCCATAGCTATTAATAAAATATTAATGGGCACTATTTACTTATTCATATATTTCATCTCAGACACAATTAAGAATTTCATCCTTCTCAGATAGAGCATTTTTACGAATGTGGTGATGGAACTCTTTAAAGAAAAACACATGGTGGTCCTGTGCTAATATCAAGTTTTAAAAATCAGGAGAACTACGATAAATTTTTCTGTTCTATTCCTGTGAGAAGATTAGAAAGAACACAGGTGTACTGTACTTGGAATCATTCATTGTACTAAAACCAACACCAACAGCAGAAAGGATGGAGTAATTGATGCCTGGAGATACAGGGAGTTTGTGTAAACACTTCCTGACAACGCGTCACCTACTGATGTCAATATTTGTAAGTCAACAGACGTGGGCTCATGCGATGCCTGCAGGGTCCTTGGTTAAATTAACGGGAGAAGCTGAGCCCCATGGAGACAATAAGCCACTGAAGGTGATGTTGCCAGGTGCAATGACTGTGAGTCTCCTGCAGGGATATAAACGGATACATGTGAGCGCGCGACCAGGAACACTGAGGTCCCCAACCCGGCCTCCTCGGTGTCTGGAGTGAAACAACCAGTAGGGGGCAGGGTGGGAAGCAACAGGAAGGAAACAACCAGGTAGGTGGAAGGGAGAGTCCAGCCACTGGAGACCACAAACAACACTGAAGGGATGGCTGATGTGGGGTAGGTATGCGCGTGTTTGTGTATCCATATACTGAGCAAATCAGCCGTGCCATAGGGCAGAAATGGAGGCGATGCAGACACAGGCTTTGAACTTCAAGACGAAGTGACGTTGCAAGATGGGAAGTGGGTGGGGCAAGAAAGGACACATAGAGACAGGCAAGTGCCTGCAGCCAGCGTCCAGAAAGGGATACCTGGTACCCGGATCACGACCATGTGGCCTGGGTGGGGAAGGGAAGTGGCTTGGAGAAATGAACCTGAGATTTAGTTTTAAAAGTGATATAAAATGTTTTAGTTCGGAGCAGAGGACAAAGCCTTGGTCAGAGGTTGGGGAACTTTATGTATGGCATCAGAACTCTGCCCTGTGTGACCACGGGGACACCACTACTGGGTGGATCTCCAGCTTAAGGAAAGGTGGCAAAGTTGCCTTCGGTCGCAATGGCTCAGTTGTTCCTGGATGAGTAAATAGCAATATTTTTATTTATTCAACAAATATTTGAGATCAACTAGATGGAAGCCGGGGCTTCTGTAAACATTTTCCATTCTTCAGAAGGACAGTTAGGTCCTGGTGTCCACAGCTAGTTTATCATCCTCACTACTGAAAAGGAGATTTTAACCTTCATTCTTATTCTGCTAGGAACCAGACCCATTAAACATGATTAAAAACAGGTCTTATCGGGAGTTGGGGCTGGCCTCTGAGATAAAAATCCTGGGTTCTGTGAACTGAATTTCTTGTAAGAATAAAAGAGCTCACGGAAACGGCTTGGCCCTAGCAACTAGATTGTACTCTAAGTGTGGTATTAAGAATCATCATTTAAAAAAAAAGAATCATCATTTATCTTCCTGGTGGTAATTTGCCCTTCTATGAAAGAATTTCTGGATAAGCACTTTTACCACTCTTGGAAAGCTGGTAATTTTGACAAATTCACAAAATAGGTTTCTAATTCCATTCTGCTCCTATTGCATCCCAGTAATTCTCACATTATTTCTGGAAGATTAGCAGGCACACAGTTGTAGTGACATAATTAGTATTCATGGGAGATAATAATGTCAAGGGATTTTGTTGCTCTTAGAATCTAAATGAAAATATAAGAATAGCAGAAGTTGGATTTGTGATAATTTCTTGGCATAAATTGGGTGCTTGTTTTAAAGAAATTAACACCACAAATGAGATTGCATAATGCAAACATATTGGAAAAATCACTTAAAAGAGAGAAGATTTTGTTTATTTTCTCCTTAGCTTTGTACCTGCGAGGAGAAAATGTTATTCTTCCTGCAGAGCCTCCTTCCTGTTAGGAAACAGTTAATCCTGAGAAGGGTTTCAGGCAATAAAACACTGGCTGGAATCTTTCCGACAATACTTTCCTTCTTGATCTTTTTTTATGACTAATTGAAATGAAAGCCTCGGGAAGCTTAATGTTAAAGAAATACTATGTGCTCAGCACCGTGGAGCTGCACAGGGGCTGTGTGCATGATGGGGCGCTCTCTGCTCTGGAATTTTAAGTTAGAGACCTAACCAAAGAATCGATACTTCGATTAGATGCTGCAGAGGGCTTGGGATTACTATTACTGTAGCTGGAAGATTGCTGGGTCTTTTCTCGGGAGGGGCCATTACTGTGAGCCGTTCTTTATTTTATTTTTAATCAGATCTCCCAGGCTGTCTGCTTTGCCTGCATTTGAACGAGTGAAGTGACCACCTACAAAGGAACCTGAAACGTAAGTTATGGGGACTTTCCCAAAGGCTGCTCTCCCTTCACTATTGGAGGGAAGTGACCCTGGCTGCTATTGAGTAGACCTCTAGGGTCTCTGAGTTGGCAACACCTGTCCCACCATGCTTCAGTGAACACCGAGAAAGGCAGTCGGGCAGAGCCAGTGACATACTATGGCTCACTGTGGTTTGTGTCTTCCAAAATTTCATATGTTGGAAGCTGAATCTCCATTTCCATATATGAATGGTATTGGGAGGGTGGGGCTTTAAGAAGTAGGAGCAAATGAGATCACAGAGTGGGGCTCCACAATGGCTTTCGTGGCGTTCTGAAAAGAAAGAGGACTCAGATGCGCATGCTTACTCTGCCTCCCCATGTTGTGATGAAGTAGGAAGACTGTCACGAGATGCTTTGCAAATCCCCAACTTCCGTATAAGTTATGCGGTCTCAAGTATTTTGTTATAGCAGCAGAAAACAGACTGAGATATGGTATGGACATGTCTCCAGTCCTTTACCCTAGCTTTAGTCACCTGAAGTAGCCTCTTTCTCATCTGTTTTATATCATGTTTCACATAAGGTTTGATTTAGAAAACGATAAACAGAGTCAGTCATCCTGCGCCTCCTGACAAATTGTCATCTAGTCACTAGTGAGACACTTCAAACCAGAGCATCCTAGCTTCATCATTGTTTCAAGGAAGGCCACCACCAGCAACACCACCGAGTACTTTACTTTTTGTGATTTGGAAAACTTGAGCCAAAATATTCCCTTCTGGATTTCAAAAAATCTTTCATTATCAAAATCACATTATATCATCAAATATTATCTCCCTGTATGGCCTAGAATAACCATATAAATTCAATATTATAGTCACAGGACTAACAGCCACAGCCATGTCTTCCTCCTTCTCTCTCATTTTTCCAAAAGAGGATCAGCAACACTAATATATCTGTGATCCTCCTAAGGCATGTAGGATTTTTTGCTAAAATATTGTTCATAGAATATTTATTTATTTATTTACATGAATTTAGGACTGGGTCTACATGGTTTCACTGTGTAGATTGGACTCATAGTGATCCTCCCAATGGTCACTATGAGTCCCAAGTGCTGGGATTACACTTCCAGTCTCAGTGGCCACCTCAGCACATCCTGGGGTGGGGCTGGCATGGAATGCCAGGGATCGAACCCCAGCCCCTGTGCTCTGCCTGAGTGGTCATAGAATTTAAAACATAATCTAGGAGAAGTATCTAGGAATATCTATTCTCACCCAACAGCTTTCTATTCCCAAACTTTCTATTCAATGAGTGCTGGTATTCTACTAGTATAATGAAGGCAAAGAGCTTTGACAAGGTTATATACAATGATACCTGTGCATATGCTTTCTTTACCAGATCTCTGGAACAGGGATTATGTCTTACTCAATTAACTACTGCTGTGTCTTCAGCACTGCCTAGAGGACCACGGATACTTAGCAAAAGCGTAGTTAACTGCAATTGGAAGACTGGTGTTTGAGTTCTTTCCCATCTGCTTCACCAACTGTTTGATCTTCAACAAAGTATTTAGTCCTTAGAGCTTCCATTTTCTCAAGCATAAGTTTAGGAAGAATAAGAAAGTTACCTCAATTAAAAGGCTAAAACACTGTCAAAAGCCTAACTGAAGAGATAAACTATTTGGAGGATTTATGTGCATAGACTTATTAAATACTTAAAATTGTAATCAAGATCAAATTAAATAAGAAGCCTACATACTTCTAACATATTACATGGTCTCTGACAGAATTTCCTTCATTAAATTATTTTTAATTATCATCTTTCAATTATTTCCATATATATTGAAATATAACAAGAAAAATGATAATCTTACAATCATATTTTCTATGGAATGATTCATAAGGAAGACATGCTCAAATCTTAGTACAATGTTCAAAGCTTCCTCCAATAGAATTAGTTTACATTTAGCATCATGAAAGTTTTAAAGAATTAAGATAGTTTGTAATACTTGTTCCTGTGAATTCCATAGGCTTGATTTATTTTTTAAAATATAACCTTATCTACCAGGAATTTCACATTGATTAAAGATATTTTCAATTATTTTATTGAATATTCATCAATTTACTTATGGGTAATGAATAACTAAATCAATAAATTAGATAGCTGGATGCAAAATAACATTTTGAGAAATTTAAATATCTCTGGCTAGTCCCTGGCTTAACTTCTAAACAGCTAGAACAAAATAAAAATTGACCTTAAAAGGTATTTTGTTGTTAGAATCTAGAATGAACTTTCTGCTGGGCACACGATTGATTGTGTCATATCCATGATTCTGCTTCCTGGATACTGGATACTGCTTCCTGATGAACTACAGACCACCAACACATTCTCAGAGAATATCCACTAGATCTGCATGTCTGTCCTTGTCTGTGTATCTATCTGTTTGTCTGTCTGTCTATCGATCGATTGATTGATAGATAGATAGATAGATAGATAGATAGACAGAGGGGTTAGCCTATAGACCACAACACATAAACTATATTCCATGTTAGAAAATTCAGAACTGTCAGTCCTACAAAATCCATTACTGTAGGAGTGGCAAACAAGCATGCCGCAACAACAACATAGGGATCTAGTGTTTATGGCATTTAAAATTCATAAGAAACACACTTATTGGAAAATGACTTACTGCTGAATGGAAAAGAACATCTAATCAACTGTTCTTTAAGCCTTGATAATGTAGGAAAATGTGTTCCATGTGGAGGAAGAGAAGCTACCACAGTGGTAGGATTTGCATAGGGTTAATCCACTGAGAATAATCTGATGGTATAAACACAAAAAGCAAACAGAGAAGATGTAAAGGCAACAAAATTAAATGAAGAGAGAGGACAATGAGGAAAAGGATGATTAGAAGGCAGTTAACAGCTACTGGAGTGTTAAAATCTGTATTTGAGAAAGTAAAGAGGAGACCCTAGAAATCAAACTGATCATGTAGAAATTGAATATCAGATAAATTCTTAAATAGATTATATGTAAATAAAGGGAAATAATTATGTGTATGTTGTTATATCACAGACGACTAGATTTTCTTTTTAAAAATTATTTCAATAAACATTTTTTCCATAATGAATGTGTATTAATTTTGAAAGAGTCAAGTTTCATTCTTAAAATTGAATATTTTAACACACAGTGTACTTCTAAGCACTCACTCTAACAGTCCTCCACACAGAGTATCAGGAATATTTTCACTTGCATAGAGAACAATCGAAAGATGGGGACACCGATGCTGGTATTATCTGACAGAGACTGGAAAGCACACATTATAAAATTGCCCAAAGAATGACTGCAAATGCTGCTAACATGAGCGGGAGGGTAGAAAGTCTTAAAAAAGCATGAACGTTAAGAAGAAACAAGTAGAAATTTCATAACTAAAATGCAATAACAAAACTTAAAAATTACCTAGATAGGCTAAATGTCAGGATGGATATAAAAGAGGAGAAACTCAGTGAATTTGAATATCACCAATGTAAACTATCCAATACGAACAGCAGGGAAGACTAACTCCAAAATGTCTAATGTTTCTATCACTATTGCTTAAGGAGGGGATATCAGAGATGCATTGCTGATAAGAATTTTGAATGAAACAATGGCTGAAAATTTCCCAAAGTTGACAAAGGAAATCAATCTATAGATTTAAAAACTTAGTAAAGCCTAAATAGGACAGACCTGAAGAAATCTGTGCTCAGAAACATCGTAATAAATTCAATGAAAACTAAAAACGGCAGAAAGAGGAAATTGCTAGAGAAAATTGAAGCATTACTTGGTAGCAATTATTCAAATAATAGCAGATTTCTCGTTTGACTCCCAAAGCGAGCACACTACACTCTTAAATTGCTAAAAAAGAAAAAGGAAAAGGAGAGAGACAGAAAAGTCCTATATGCAGTAAAAACATCTTTAAGCATCAAATAAAGACAAGACAATCTCAGTTGAAGAATAGCTAATGTCTAAGAGAATTTGTCCCAGTACCTGCAAAACATTGATAATAGGAATTTCTTGAGACAAAGTTGAAATGATAGCTGAAGGACAGTTGGCACGTCAGTAACAAAGGAAGTACAACAACGATGGTAAATATTCAAGTAAATATAATAGGCTATCCTTGACTTCCTGAGTTGTTTGAAATGTCTGCTGTTTCAAAGTAAAATAATAGCAGTCTGATGGAGATATTCAATGTCAGGCAGTGTGATACATAAGCTGACAGCATCACATAAAGGAAAAGACAGTAGAGCCCTTGCATAGCATGCTGAGACCTGGGATTCAATCTTCAACACTAGTGTTGGGGTGCGGAGAGGCTGCCCAGCGTCTGGTCTCACCCAGGGCTTCCTGGGAGCTGGCCGTAGCACTTGCCCTCGGCAGAACTCTGGGAGATCTCAAATCTGATGCAGAGTGGGTGCACTTCAGTTTTCTAGGCTCACCCCTTAGAATTGGAGGCAGGAGCATGACAGAGATAAGGACTAGTGCAAACCTGATCACCAGGTTCCTGTACCCAAAGGTCAGAAATTCCTTCTACACCCTGGGAAAGGCCGAGGGCATTTTTGCATTGTTCCTGTGCTAACAGTTCATGATCACTATGCTGAGAACCCACTTCTCAATTAGGCCTCATGGGCACAGGTTGCCCAGGGCACTGTGAGGACCACAGGAAAATGTTGTCATGTGTTTAGAAATCTGAAGTTCTAAGAATAAGGCTTATATTCATCTTTCACCAATGCAGTCATAAAATATAATTTTTAATATATTTTATGGCTGAAAAAGATCAGGAAAATCACAGTTATAGAATTTGAAGTCCTAATAGTAATCTTTCTGCATCCACTTTCTATGTAAATACAGGTAGCCAAGAATAATGAAAAATTTGGAGAAAACAAATGACATAAAATAGTGAATGAGACCTACAAAAATGAGGGAAAATACCCAAGCAAAGTAGAGCTTAAGAAAGAAAGAGTATCAATGTTTGAAAAGTCTAAATAGTATTTTAAAAAGCATTTCATATATAAAAAAGAAGACATGAGTTCTCTGAAGGTTTCCAGCTATTGGGCATTTCATGTTAAGCTTTTTTCACACATTGTCTTTTCTACTGATCGCTTTATTCAACTTTAACAATCATATGATCTTTTTATTTTATAATTATTTTATTTATTTTAGGATATCAACTACTATTAGGTGCCCCGTTTTATAAAAAAGCAAAAAACTAAAACTAAGACTCAAAGCTGGACATGGTGGCACACACCTGTAATCCCCGAAGTTGGCAGGCTGAGGCAGGAGGATCGGTGTGAGTTTGAGACCAGCCTGTGCTTCAAAAGTGAGCTCAAAGCCATCCTGAACTGCATAGTGAGACTCTGTCTTAAAAAGACAACAACAACAGCAGCAACAACAACAACGACAACAAAAAGAGACCAAACAACTTGTGTCAAATCATAGAGGAGGCCAAATATAGCGAGTTAATTTTTAGGGACTCAAAGTCATAGGAGTTGGGGAGATAGCTCCGTGGCACAAGTGCCTGCCTGGCAAGTGCAAGGGCATGAGTTTGAACTCCGGTCCCACAGAAACAAACAAACAAACAAAGTCAGACTCCATAGATGGGGCTAAGGGTAAAATGGTCATCATCAAGATCAGGACTGTAGGAGGTTGATGGAAGAATTATTCTGCAGCAGTTGTATAAAAATGTTAAGACTGAAATTAAGAGACCAGAGGAATAAGATTCAGAAACCCATGGTGACAGGTGAGAATAAGGACTCAAAGGAAAGTTTTCCAAAACTGAGAAGATAAAGCCATGCAGTGTTTAAGGAAGAGGAGAAAGTCACCTCCTACAGATTCATTGTGTGTGTGTGGTTTTAAATTTTTTTAAATTTATTTAATATTTTTTTATTTTTAATTTTTAATAAGAAATAACAATATGATGGTTTCAAAACACATTAGTAGTGCATTCATAATAATTGATACATTGAATATTGTTGTCCTCATAGTAGTTATACAGAGCACAGGGTGTAGACATGATAAATTTTCTAATCTACATTAGTAGAGGAGGAAAAAAAGAAAAAAAACAACAAAAAAAATTTTATCTTCTCTTTGTACAAAGAGAGAGTAGTGGTACATATAGTCCAGTGTTCCATAATTGTAGTGGGTTACTGGTGAAACTGGCAATGTTGGAGGCTGTTGGTATAAGCCTCTTACAGCTCATCATACTAATCTAGTTCTGCACTCTATGCCTCATGATTAAGCTTTTCTGCT
>PVKN010028068.1:0-13346 GCA_004027915.1 Capromys pilorides
AGAAGAGAAGAGAAGAGAAGAGAAGAGAAGAGAAGAGAAGAGAAAGAAAAACAAAAGAACCACAGAATACAAAATAAAAGAAGATGACATCCAACCAGACAGGAAAGTAACAGCCAATCCAACAAACAAGGGAAAACAGAAATAGTAAAATACTTCTAGTAATTATATATCTGTGATAGTGTCCATATTTAATCCCAGAAATGGATGTGTAGCTGATCTTGGCCTCTGAATGTGGGAGCTAGGACTGGTCTTCTGTTGGTGGAGCTCTCCAGAGTTCAACTGGTGGCTCCTGCTCCTCACTGCTGCTTCAAAAACTTCCACATTGCTTCAAAGCACTAGAAGATCAGGGTCTGACAGTTATCACCACAAAGAAATGATAAATGTTTAAGGAGATAAGTGCGCTTAATCTGATTTAAGCATTACGCATTATATACGTATATAGAACATAGTAATACAGTAGTATTCATGACATATATTTTTGTGTGTCTCCTAAAAAGAAGAAAAGATTTGTATTGCTGAAACCTTCTGTAAGAAATTGCAGATTAGACATTAAAGTTTCTGCAGGCCAGAAGCCAAGCCATCAGACTGCGCCTGTGATACTTGTAGAACTGGGTGAATTATTCCCTTCTCAAGGTCCTCAATTTTCCTGAGTTTTCTGGGCCTGGAAGGAAATAATATTCTTTACCTACTGCAAGGGCAGCAGCCCGAGTCAACCATGTAGATAAGAACCAGACTAGTTTATTTTTTTTTTTAAAGTGGGGCTTTGAGGGCACCATGAAATTCATGACAACCTAATCATCTCTGAATATAGGACATTCCAGTCAAAGCCTAGATAATATAACCAGTGCTTCCAATTGTTTTGGATACAGAAAATAGATTATGGTTAATGTTATGCAAGTAACTCTATTTCCATGATGGGATATTCACAATCAGTTTTAGAATTTGTGGAATGCAGTAGGGCAGAAAGTAAATGCTTTAACTCAGTTTTAAAAGGTCTACTTTAAAAAACTGGAATGGGCTACAATTAGCTTTCAGAAAGAAAAAATTTCTCTAAGTCTGAAAAACATGAAAAAAAAAAAAAAACTCAGCAAAGTCTCAGAAAATGTCATGAAAAACCATAGTGTTTCATCAGTTCAATCTCATACTGGTTATCATTTAGCTATTGTTGAGTCAGAAATCTTATGAGTTGTTTTTCTATTACAGTTGTGGAAATTCTTGCCCAGCAAAATTGTATGACTTCATTGATCAGAAATCTATATTCAACAGTGATTTCTCTTTGTCCTTTCCATGATCTTTCTGAAGCCCCAACATTTTGGGACTATAATTAAGCTTATACAAGGCTTCTAGAAAAAGCATCAGAATAAAGCAACTCATTGTAGGCAGCAAGACCAAGTGACCATGGCTGAAGATCTGATGAGACTTACATAAATTTAAAATAATAAAAAAAAAATGATGACTTAAAACATGCTAACATTTTAGGAATATCGCACAATTTTGGAATATACATAAGGAACACATTCATCCAAATACAATTTAAATGAGGTTAAAAATAATTTCTTATTTGACAAGGCCAACTGTACATCAAAAAGACAATTTTTTAACAAAGTAGTCTGAATGTCTCTGAAAACTCATCTGAGTAGACCAGATGCCATTTCTGCTGTAACTGGATTCATTGCCTTGCCCTCTATTTTGGTCTTAAGTTTGCTCTCTAAAGAGCGACTGAAGCTCCATAGGCAGCAGGAGCAGTTGATGCTCCTGGAAGGCCCATCAGAATGACCACTCTCCAGGAAAGCCCCAGCCAGTTACTGCATCCAGTGAGATAGGCACATTTAAAATGCACCACCAACCACCCAATTATCACTCTGTGATTTTACAAGAACAGATAATCTAGGGAAAAATTCAGAAGCCTGTTCAAAATAACTGACTATGGGGTCGAGGAGACAGCGCAGCAGCATAAGAACCTGCCTGGCAAGCACAAGGTCCTGAGCTCAGTTCCCAGTACCACAAAACGACTGACAATGGTGATTCTCGGTATCCCAGAGGTGAGATAAAAGGGAGAAACAAGGTAGAATTTGATTGCCTGGCAGGGAATGGAATGTGAGCACTGAGGGGAAAGCGCTGAATCACAAGAACTCTGATTAAGCCCACTATTAAGTTGTAACTTTGCCTCAGAGATTTTCTGGACCCACGGCTTCTCCCCAGGTAAGTTTCCATTAACTGCCAGTTTTTGTCTGACCCAATCTCCTTGAGGGTTCCCTAATCTCAATGCATAAAGAAAGGGAGAAGATAGGGCACTCGTACTCAAATTCTAATAGCTAGTGGTTACCCTTTGCTATAAAACTTATTCATTTTACCTTAAAAATTGCAGTTCTTGCCAATGATCCTGAGTTTCTGCAATGTAGTCCGTTGCACATTAGTATGAAGTAGCCCTTGTTACCCCCAGTGTCAGTGAAATCAGAGGGTTCAAACAAAAGACATGGAGCTTCAGACCTGAGAGGAAAAGAAAACAGAAGACTCAGAAAGGAACGAGATCAGGAGGAGCTTGTATCCTTTGTTCTCTTTTCTGAGGGTTACAAAGGAAAGGAGGGTCAGAAGCAAACAGAAAGATCAGGTCTGAGAGGGGCTAATTTGGGGAGACTCAAAATTTTCTCCAAGGAGGCCAAGGAATTTCATATTATCTTCAGGAAAACTATGCAGGGGTTGGAGAAAATGGGAGCAATCAACTGAGTTTTCATTGGGGTGTAAAAGGATCCAACAGAGACAACAGGTAGTCTTCAAAATAAACTAGGATACAGCTTCAATTACACTGAATGTTCACTGCAGAGCTCACTCAAAGGTAAAACAGCAAAGCCAAGTGCCTGCCGTTCTTTAGTTCTAAACCCAACTACCCCTTACAGAGGCAGAGCCAAGTGAGAGAAGAGCTGAGGTTGCAACCTGAGCAGTCAGCTCCAGAGACGTGCACTGAGCTACTGTGCCATGCTGCCCCGTTACACAGGATGCCAGGCACAGAGCTCGTTGGGGCCCAGAGCCTGGAGCCTGGCAAACAACTCTGGTGCAGAGCACTTTTCTCATTTGTTTGCCTTGCTTAAGTTTTCCCTTCATAAGATTGGTATAAGAAAAGAAACTGTGCCCTTCTTGATGCACATGGGCTTAACATATACAGAGTGCAGTTATTCTTACTGGGACTATAAAGCTGGACCAGGCATCCCCAGCTAGCTGTAGTGCCCCAACTTTTATAATTAGGTCAATCTAAGTCAAGGTTTATAAGCTCTTATGAGTATAGTGTATAAGAGTGAAATTTGGTAAATTTCTGATTATCCAGTACTTTACTTTATTTGGAAAGCATATTACTGAATTTGGCAGTTTTCTCTCTTTCCAGCACTTGTGGGGCTGCAAGAATTAAATTCAATAAGTACAGTGTTGGTTTGTTAATAAGAAAGAAATGAAAGCAGAGACTTGCAGAGATAATCAAAACCTCATGTTGCTTTTGCTTCTATTAGAGTGAATCTAACCTAAGACAGAATTAAAGAACAGTGATTGCATCTTATCTCCATGTTTTTGGCACCTAAAGCAATACCTGGCACATAGTGTTTGCTCCATTCAGTTGAGTCTTGAGGTGCAACAGAAATGTGTTTTGATGAATATTCAACTAGGATGAAATATTCTTAGCTCAAATTTTAACCAGCATTTATCTTTGAATAGTGAGATGCTTGTGATTTTTATTTTCTCCTTTGCACTTCTGATGTTTACCCCAAATCACTACTTAAGTGATTTAACATTTTTTTACAAACATCATATGGGGACACAGGTAGCCCCATATGATCACTTGTGGCATAGTCACCAATAACAGGCCACATACATGATATAAAATTATATCACCTAGTAAAGGTGCAACCACCTTAGTTTATATAAGTACACACTATGCTCTTTGCACAAACATGAAGTCTCCTATCGATTTATTTTTTCTAAACATGCACACATTTTTAAGTGAAATATTTCTGTAGTTCTGCAAGGATGCAGTGAAGAGCTGCGGGATCCTCTCCCCTCACTTTCTCAGTTTCCCATTCTGGTTTGGATTCTTCTGTTTTTTAAAATTTATTTTTATATGTTTAGGACAGGGTCTACAGAGTCTATAGGGTCTCACTGCATAGATCCAATGCACAGTGACTCTCTAGTTTTCAGGTTTCCAAGTGCAGGGGTTATAGGCACACAGCACCATGCCCAGTCTTAATCACCATCTCAGCATGGCCTGAGGGCAAGGCTGGCAGGGTGAGCAGAGAATTGAACTGAGGCCACTGAACTCTGCCTCAACAGGTGTTTTAATCTGCTGAGCTATCAGGCTGGCCCTGGATTCTTTCAGTTGATTAAGTTGGCATTTACCTCCACATGTCTAAGTAATATGCTTCTATTGTTTTTTTCCTCCTTGGAAACAAGTAAAAAGAAGCCTAGTAAATAAATTATATTAATGGATTTAAACAATCTGTTTACTCCTATCTTTGCCAGCACTTTGACCTTCAAGATTTAAAAAAAAAAAAAAAAAGCAGTATCTATCCCAATGTGGTGACACATGACTGTAATCCCAGCATTCTGGAGGCTGAACAGGAGGAAAGTTTGAGGCCAGCTGGGCCACACAGTGAGTTCATGGCCATCTAAGCTATATACAAGGACCCTGTCTCCTCAAGAAAAAAAAAAAAAGCATCTACTACTTTGAAAATAAGACCACATATTCTATCAAATCCATGTCCCTTCTAGATTCTACATACTGAGCGGCAAAAAGAAAATAACCATAGACTGGGACTTGGTCGACATTGCAAGGAATGAAAGGGAATGTGTTCCAGAAAATCTTGTGTAACCATAGGATGTAGCTATTAGCTTTATATTTCTTACAATTAAAGGATTATAGCTAAAATTCACTGTATTGAAATGAACAAGCCTAGCTCCAGTAGGCCATAAGACTATCTGGTTGTCTGGGTTTAGGGGAGCCTGTGAAAGTCAAAGAGGAAACTCATGCCACAGAGGAAGTATTCACGGGAGTTAGTGCTTTCAAGGCAATTACTGCAAACCATAATTGCAGTGAAGGTTAGAGTTACGCATTTGTGTAGAGTCAGCATGGAAAACACAGGCAGGGAAAGTTTGTCAGCCAGAACGTTCAAGTAGGTGGAGATGTTGTCAGCACTTGGTCCTGCAGGGCCAGGTGGGAAAGACCTAGGTGATCTCCAGCAAGAGGAGCTTATGCTTGAGCTAGCAGAGCTACAGAGCCAGAACTATGTCACTCATAGGTGAGTGCTAAGGTGAGTATCAGTGTCAAATGTCAAGACAAAAAAGTCACATACGGGCTCTGGCAAGCAAGCAAGGCAAAGGCTAGCCAAGGGAGGAAGGGCTCAAGGTTGTCAGGAATGTTGATTCAATCTGAGGTGCAGTTGAGGAGAGTGGTGAGGAGAGTGGTACAACTGATACTACTGGGCTGAATGACTTCCTTTGATTTGCAAGTCTGCTAGGGGAGCTACTTCAAAGAGCAACATGGGGTCAGGTAGCTGATGAGGACTGGTATGAGCAAGTGTCAGTGAAGGAGGGAATGCTTACATAGATGGGATCTCTAGATTGAACCAAAAGAAATTCAGTAAAAACATTGCACAAGTGGAATAATACTGCAGCTTAATGGGGCTGTTTCTCAGAGACACAAAACTCTTAAAAATGAATTCCTTCTCTCCCTTTGGGAAATGAAAAATGAGTTGGATCTTTAACGAGGCCTGGGAGACGGTCCTTGTTTGTTTTGCTGGCTCTAGATTGCTTCTAGAGGAGATTAAGACTGCTTGTCTTCTCAGTATGAAAAGAAAATGCGACTGTTTTCATTTGTACAAAGGTGAGTTGCACCTCATCATGAAAGGCACATACGGAAGCGCAATGTATGTAAGACTGCGTAGACACCAAACAGCTAAAGGGATGGACCAGGTTGTGAGGCTAGTCTTCTCTAAGCTACAAACACACTCCTCTTTGCTCTGTTCTATGACACTGTACCTGGATCTTTCACCCATATTTCCTTTTCCAGCTTCTAATAGAGGGTTTACAGGGAGATTAGGAGACTAGAATGGGTACAGAGTTTCCTCACTCATTTTTTTTTCATTCCTGGCTCTGTCACCCAGACAACCCTTGTTCACTCTGGCATCAAATCTTGGTTCCAGTTGAAGCTTTCCTGTAACCAGGATGCCACCCCCACCAGCTGGTACTTCTTCCTCAGAGGTCTGGCTAGAGGTCTGGCTTCCAACACTACGGGGAAATCTGAGACTTTCGCAGCACCTGGCCAGCGCCCACCCCAGTGATCTGGCTTCCATTTCCTTTGTCTTTGGAGCACAGATTCCAATAACTACCAATGTTTTTTTCCCCGTCTCTAGGAGTGGCCATTGCTTCTTGTAGTTTCCCTCTCCATAAATCCCAAGTATTTTTGTTTGTCTTTTCAGTTCTCTGAATCACTGATTAAGGCTTTATATTAAATTCTCTTTGTTAAAATAATTCATGTGATTTTCTGTTTTTCCACTTAGGCTTATACTTATTCCCTGGAATACTCTGATCTATATTGTAGAGCAGGACTTTCCAGCCTCCAGCACCATTGTTTAAAAGCTACCAGATGGGTTCTGGCTCTCATATGAATTGCTGAATTATAATGGTGCTCATCTAATATGGCTGAAGCTCTTAGAATAACAGCTTTTCTTCTCAGAAACCACCTTCGCACTTCTTCTCCTACCCAGCCCAAGGTGCAATTTCCTTTCACCACCTCAGAGAAGACCCCAATCAGCTCCTCAGGTATTTCTAAACATCCCCCTTAAGCTCCACACCTAACAAAAGTCCATAAAAGCCCCAGCTTTCTTTGTCTCAGGCCAGAGGATCTACCTGACCCATCTGCCCTCAACGTTCTCCACGTCTTTGGAGTTAATAAAGGCTTCTTTTATCTTTCCTGCCTCTTTACTATGCCTCTGAAAAAAAACCTTATCACTACCCAGGGCCAGGAATATAGTAGCTCAAAGGCACAGCACATGTCTGGCAAGCATGAGGCCCTGAGTTCCATTTCCACCACAAAAAAAGAGAAAAATGTATATGGAGGGATGAAGAAACAAAAAAAGACATATACCTCAGTGCCTGCCTATAATCTCAGCACTCTGAGAGGCTGAAAACAGGAGGACTGAAAGTTTGAAACCAGCCTGAGCAATTTAGTGACTCAAAGAGACCCTATCTCAAAAAAAAAAAAAAAGGCTGGAAATATAGCTCAGTTGGTAGTTCTGGTTTCAATCCCCAATACTGCAAATGAAAATAAAAGCCAGAAAACCACACCAAAAAATCCAAAATAAATGGATAATCAAACAGCTGTTTTTCATTAGGTGATGAGATTTTATTTATTTATTTTTCATATTCATAGTTTCCACAGTGTCTACAATTAATGCACTGTAGACCTAGGAGATTCATGGAGTTACATTCCTAGAGTACCTGCAAATTCTCAAAAACTACTAATTTCAAACATGGCCACAAAAATGCCTGTAAATGAATATTTTTGAAGTTTAAATCCTAAATATGCTATTTCTCCTGCATTTATGTAATTTAACAAAATACTGTATTACTAAACCCTCAGAAGGTGCAAAGCATTTTGATAGCATCTTAGAGATCTCAGAGTTTTAAGAATAAAATCAAGAGCATTCCAGTAGCTTCATCCTATACAACAGCCTCTTATGATGCAAGAACACTGGTGCCTCTCCCAGAGATGAGTTCCAGAGCAGCAGCCATTCAGCAACAAGGAGAACTGAATAGCATTCTCAGATAGGCTGCTTGCAAACCTCCTGCCAAAAACAAAATTTTTAAAATTTTTTAAAAAACATTAGAGGTTCCATGAAATTGCAAGGGCTTCTTTCTTATTTTTAGACAAGGTCTCACTACCAGGATCTTTTGAAAATACTCGATCTCTGATAGAAACTGGTGGGAAAGACCTGTATCCCCTTGAGAGATACATAGGCATCTGAGACCATGGTCATTGATACTGCTTTTTCCTTTGGAGGTTTCATTAAGTAATGTTCTGTGATTCTTGGGTCTTTACAGAGATAAAGAACCATAAAAGCCTGAACATAAAGGATTTTACACCACCTCTCTTGCCTTTTGAAACACATTCTGTATCGCTCTCGTACCATTCCCTGGTTACTAGATCCAAATAGTATTGTAATAGTAAAGATGAGGTTGGTGTCCCTAGGGCTCCAACTACCTACTTGTATGGAGCCTATGGAGAGATAGAAAACGAGGAGGTCGGAGGTCCTATCCCTTACAGGAGAATGAAAACCCATTGAGTACACAGAGCATCATCAACGAGACTCAATTTTACTAGCAGATATCTCCAGTGAAGTGAACATCATCAGTGCCTTCTTAGTATTTTTTTCCTTAGAATTCTCCCTACCTTGTGGCCCACTATGACCCCTTCAGGGTCAAACTAGTATACAGCCTAATGGCTGACTAATGTGACTAACGCACATGGTGAACCAAAATGGCTGCCAGGCATGGCAGAACGGTGGACTGGATGAAGCAAGGCCTTGAGAAAGCAACTCGCTAATGATACCCAGAGATATAAAGCCATCTGGAGGAAAAGCACAGATGAGACTTCGAGGGCAAAGAGGAGCAAACTGGGGTAAATGGCCATTCAGTCAGGAGACCAAGTTACCAGTAGGTTTTTTTCTCAAAAAGTGAGTAAAGTATCACAGAGAGTAGAAATGTAAGAATAAAAAGGCGTACTAAACTCTAAATCACACACAGGGAAACGAAATGTTCTATTCTGCAACTGAGTCGATAATAGGCTCTCTGTTCTCACTTTTTTACTTCAATGAGTAATTGAAAACAGAAAAGAAAAAGAAAATAAAAAAATTTGACACAAACCTCTGGGCCTCTTACTGGCTTGGAAAAAGAGGCCACAGTGAGCGCCTTGTCCCCCATTGCACATGGTGGAGCACACCAAGAAGCCGTTCCTGGCTCCAAGAGAAAACTTTCTGAGTTTGTAACCGTATGGTGAATCCAACAGACTCCAAACTCTTATGTGCAGCAAGCAAGGAGCTGCAAAGTATCCACCCAATAGCGAAAGAAACACAGCCTCATATGTGGAAGCTCATAAACAGAAAAACAGTGCTGGAAGAAGAAAGAGGAAACAGAGCCCCAAAAGGGCAAAAAGAAGAAAAAGGACCCACATGAGCTTTGGTCTGGGATTGTATAGAAATGTTTAGGGTGTTGGCAGAGATCAAGTGGTTGGAGTGGAGAAGTTAAGCAGGAACGGCCATAGGGAGCTTTCTGAGCTCAAGAGGGCACAGGAGAGTGGTGTCCTCAGCTCCAGAGTTCGATCTGTACTACATTCCCCAACTTTCATTAATTTTTATCACCCTCTAGCTCCTTGCCTCTCCCTGGTAACCAAAAAGGATTTGAGCTCTCCAAAGGAGAAAAGGAGGAGAAGGGGTTAAAATGAGTTGGAGCTTCCAAGGGTTGGGGAGACCACCCTCCCAACTATAGATTTTTACAGAGAAATGACAACATGTTTGCCCAATCCGGTTCCTGGATGGCTCTGCCAAATATGTCACCAGGTTTTGGGGTGCTACAGGCTCCTTCTTAGTGGTGGTTTCTAGAATTGATCAAAACAAATGCAAAAGATTAACATTTTACATCTCTAAAAAGCAGGAGGGAAAAAGCCTCTGCAGAGCAAGTTTGGGCCAAGAAAAAGTAGGAAAAGGGTAAACTATGAAAGAATGCGGAGATGGAGATCCCAACGTGCTCTCTCCTTTTCATATCGCCCACTCCAGGCTGACGTCAGGCCTAGGCCATCCTATTGAGAACCTGCTTGAGCTCTCCAATAAAGCCCAGATGCCAAGTTTGGAAAGCTGTTTTGTGCATATGTTCTGGAATTTTGTAATTAACAGGTCAGACCTACTTCCCCAGCCAGCTTTGCCACTCCCTAGTCTCCTGTCTGAGCAGGATTCATGTAGGAGTGTGACTCCTGGCCTGCTGCCAACTACACAGTGCCCTCTCCTGGCAGCCCATATCTGTAACCAACCAGAAATTTCCCTCACTGGGTTGGGAGCATGGCCCAAGTACACACGGAAAGATTTTTTTTTTTTCCTCGTGACACAGGTACTTGACCAGTATTGGAAGCTCACTTTGGTTATAGAAATTGGAGGACTTACTTTTCCAGGTTCCCAAACCCATATCACTGCTTCAGGTGACAGAGACTCAGTCCTGGCCCCCTCTACAACCGCTCCCCCTTCCTCTGTAACCACTCCTAGTTCCAGAGGCCGACTCCATAGGAACTTTGCCAACTTACTCAGAGGAGAAACTGCAAAAGATTATCAAGATAGAGTGGTGGCAACAAACTTGGCCCCACCCTGACAATCTTATCTTATCTTCTTATGTGAGAGTGATCAAGAACAAAGGGTCCTGAGGTCATCCTCTTTGATTTTGGCCATAGCTTTCAGAGATTACTAAGACTGAGGTAAAAGGGGAGACCCTTCAATGCCCCGAGTCCAGTCCTATTCTGTGATATACTGTAACGCAGCCCAGAAATCCACCTTCCAACATCAAAGTTCCAGTTCTGATGCTTTTGTTCTCTCCTCAGTCGGCCTCTTGACTTTATTTCCTGCCTCTGGAGGATATAATTCATGGGACACTCTTCAACCACCATCTTAAACACTCACACTTCCTCTTTTCATCATGTCGACCAACCAAACTCCTGACTTTGCCTCTTTTAGGGACATACTTCAGGAAGGGCTGAACCATTGTGGTTAAAAATTACACATCTAAGTCTGATGGTGCTACCACAAACTCATGAGCATCCGTAATGGTGAGCGCCAACAACATCTGAAAGTCACTTCTTCAGAGAGATTTACTAGGTGACCAATACATGCCACACAGTTTTTTTAAGTGCTTGGAATATATCAGGGGATCAAATGGAAAAAGCTCACCACCTCACCCACCTTCCATCAAAAACTCTCTCTTAACCAACTTCCTTTCTCACGAAACTAAAAACTACTTCAGCACAGGCTGAACGATCATAAGTTTAGTGAGAACAGCTTAGTGGGAACTTATCTCAAAATAATAAATAGCAAGGACTGGAGGGGAAGCTCAGTGGCAAAGCACTTGTCTAACATGTGCAAGGTTCTGGGTTTCAGGCTCAGTACCCAGGAGGGGAAGAAACACCAAACAAAATACCAAATAATACCTCGAATCTTAACCCTTTTCTTCCTCCTTGTGCTCCCTCTCCAAACTGCTACCTTTCCATTTCACAGTGGAAGTAGAAGGAACTTTTTACCATTAAACCTTAAAAACTGCTTGCCTGACTCCTTTTTCTCACCTTTCCCCCATTGCAACGACAGCCTTCCAAGCTAGGCCTGGTCCCCTTGTGTCTCCTATCTCAGCAATTGGCACACGATGTAGTAACTTGTGGTTTCATTATCTATTGCTCAATTATCAAGTGTTTCATCATAAAATCATTGTCTGTGTTGGTTTAACCTCCCTCAACACAAGTCTTTCAGCTTCTCAAAGTCTTGCAAGTCTGAAAAAGCAGGTTCACCCTGTTCTTAGAAAAAGTCATACACTTTTTCTAAGTGAATTAGAGTGGTGAAATAAGGGCAGCATAATGACAATCTATGCTAAAGGAATCAGAGGTAATATTTCTTTCCTCTGGATTTTCAAAGGCTTCTATACCTGTAAATTAGATGTTCTGTACTGTAGTCACCTCCTCCTATTCCCTCATTTCTTTCTTGCTTTTCATGCACACACACACACACACACACACACACACACACACACACAATTTCCTCACCAAGTCACATTTTATCAGGGCAATATCACCAATAAATATTTATTCGCTTACTCTCTGAATGCTGGTGTATTTGTGAGTCCTTATATAATGAAAACATATTCCCAGTGTGTACTCAATCTGACCCCCAAGACTTTTGACCTAGCACATATTCTGGTAATTCTAAACCCTGAGCTTAAAGTAGTCTGACAAATGGACAGGTTTCTGTGGCCACACTCTGTCTCCACACGCTCCTTCACCCTCTGGGCAGCTGCAGTGATGCTCTCTGTCTGGGTGACATCCAGGATCACCGTCTGCAGCCATCCTGACGTCCGCTTCCTCAGCTGCTCGGCTGATTTTTCCGTCCAACACGCGGCCAGCACCCTCAAGCCTCGCATGTCCAGCTGTCTGGCCAGCAGGTTCCCGAAGCCCGAGCCGCAGCCTGTGATGAACACATACTTGTGTTGGAGGTGGCTCACCACCTACCTCTCCCGGTACCAGCGCACGAGGTAGTACAGGCCCACCAGGGCTGCCAGGTAGAGCCACATGACTGCAGATATCACAGATAGGCCAGGTGAAGCAAGAGTGGCCTCTGTCCATACAGGAGAACATTAGGACACAGAGGGCTGTGATAGGCAGGCAGCCTCCAGGCACTCTCAGGGTTTTTCCTGTTGTTATTTTCAGGTAGAAAAGGAAGAAAGGAAGGAAGCCTCTGTCCAGACTCACCCAGCCTTGGGTTATGTTATTTCCTTTTGCTTCTTGTTTACTTTTATTTCTGATATACTCAATTTAATTATTGAGACATATAACAGGTTGATTTTTAATGTAGTTTAAATGGTAGGTTATTGAAAGGCTCACGTGACATTCAGAAATATAGTTGAAAAATAGGAAAGCAGAGTGATTGTATCTGGTTCAGGGATAAGCGTGGAAGTCCCTACTCTGGTCTTGCTATTTTAATAAAAGAATGTGTAGCATTACTAGATTATTACGTAGAGAAAGGAGAGAGTGAGCCATTGTTGGCAGCACTGAGTGTCTCATAGTGGATAAACCTTGGTTCTTCAAATTTACAGTCTGAAAAACTGATTTTTTTTTTCTTTTTAATGTATTTGGTACAGGGTCTCACTATGCAGCTCTAGCGATCCTTCTGTTTTCAGCTTCCCCAGCATTGTGATTACAGGGGTGCATCACCATGCCCACTCTCAGTGGCTGGCTCAACATCCCTGGGGGTTGTGGTACCAGGGATTGAACCCTGGTCTCTGAGCTTGCCTAAGCTGGTGCTTAGTCTGCTGAGCTATCTCACCAGCCTTCAGAACTCATTCTTTTTTTTTTTTTTTTGTGGGACCAACATTCGTACTCATGACTTTGCACTCGCCAGGCAGGCATTTGTGCCATGGAGCTGTCTCCCGAGCCCCCGTCAGAACTCATTCTTGAGTAAAATAATTCCTGATTGTTAAAAATTGAATTCATCAAGATTAAAAATATGACTGTCCAAGATTCCCAGGCTACAAAACATTTTTCCCTTTCTTTTCTTGCTTTCTTAAGA
>PVKN010028069.1:0-13348 GCA_004027915.1 Capromys pilorides
CTGGGCTGGCCACCTCTAGACCCGCTGGGCAAATCCTCAGAGTCTTCTGAGGGCTCTGGGGAAAGTCGAGGTGTGATCACAAAACACAGCGGATCTTTAGCTTGAAGGAAAACGTATGATAGTAAAAGACACCTCGCTATTAACCCCAGCAGACCACCCACCTCTCTCCAGCACTCGCATCCTGCCTTCTTGGCATTTTCTGAAGCAGCGCTGACATCCTCTTTCCTGTCCTTAGCTGCTCTTCCATCGCTGCATCCACGTCCTGGATCTGTTCACAGTGTTTACCTTGTAATTTGACACTGTATGATGTTTTCCTTGGACAAAACCTGCTGCCAACATTTTGAATCGGAGTCCAGAGGCTGGTGACAGCTGCAAAAAGACACAAAGAACAACTTCCAGAACCACCTCAGCAAGGAGCAACGAGGTGAGCTGCTCAGTGCCGAGGTTTGTGCTGAGGGGCAAGGACAAGAGTGGATCTTTTACCATCCTTTTAAAAAAATTTAAGCATCCACTTATTTTCAGATCATAATGCATAGCTCTGAGCAGAATCCATGAGGAAGAAGTGGAGAGGGCTTGTCAGCTACTGTCCATGCTCGGCCACCAGGGGGCTGGGTCCTCACTAACTTGCTGCCACGGAATCAGGGTCACCTGGCCAGATCAGAGGGGAGAGGGTGTGCATGGATGGCAACTGGGGACAAATGCAAGGGTCTATGCAGAGGGAGCCCAGTGGTCGCTCTGGGTGCTTCTGACTCTTCCTGCCCCGACCCCACTGTGAGGAGATCCCGCTGACCTCCCCTCAGTGGCCTCCAGGATGGAGTGTCTGCTGCCTGCTCTGCCCACCTGTCTCAGTCTCTGAAGAATTTCCATCACGACTCTCTCCTGCCAAATCTCAATACTCAAGAGTCTGTGCTTCCTTCTCCACAGAATTCGTGGCGTCTCCCTGAAACACAAGTCCTTCTTGGGAACCCGGTACTTGGCTTTATTAGGAAATAGGCTTACTGCAGGTGTAGTGGGTTCTGCTGAGGTCATCCTGGGGCAGGAAGAGCCTTTGGTGGATGTTGCTGGTGTGCTTAAAGATGTGAAGTGGGACAGACAGGGCAGTGCCTACAGACATTGCCACGCATGTGTGACCAAGGAAAACCACAGCCCAGCAGCCACCAGAAGTCAGGAGCGAAGTGTGGCCCAGAACCTGCCTCACAAAGCCCTGGGAGAACCATGCCTGCCAGCACTTCAGCCTTAGTCTTCCAGCTCCACGGCTGTGAGTAGACACGTTGTGTTATTTCGAGGATTGGTTACGGTGGCCCTGGGAAGCCAAGCTGCATTTGTGTACTTCTCCAATGCCCACAGGGCTCCTGCACACTTGCAGCTTGTCACCTTTCTCCCCACTGAAATGTCTGCCCTGGGCTTGTCCCGTGGAGGCACCACCTGGGCTGGCTGGAGCAGGCAGAGGCACAGAGCGGCTTCAAGCGGCCTCACTGATGGCTTCCTGCTGCCTAATAACATCCACTCTCCACAGTGACCTCTGTCCCCAAGTGGTTGGAAACACACCTTTCTGTCCTGACGGCTGGATTGTAAGGCTCAGCAAGATGTGGTCACAGTGCAAACTCAGCACCTGCCATGCTAACAGCTCTCCTGACCACACGTGGAACGGTCACACGGGGAACCAGGAGCCAAGTGGACCCAGGCACTTGCTGTTCAGCTTTCCCTTGACCCCTTCCAGCATAGAATTGGCTGCTGCAGATAAGAAGCCAAGAAGAAAAAACAACTTGCTTCTCCTGACTTTGCAGCCCAGCTGGCCTTGAGCTGGTCGTGACATCCTGCCTCGGCCTCCCAGTGTTGGGATGACAGCTGTATACCACCATGCCTGACTTTACAGGCAATTCTTTAGTTGACATACAAGTCAGGCTGAAAGGAGGTTCCTGTGATTAGGGTTGAGTTGCTTGGTTAGTTGTGATTCTCACATGCATGTGGCAGCGGGTGGCACACTGGGCCCTGTTGCTCTGCTTTGCTGCCACAAAATGTGGACTTTAAGGACAAGCACACCCCCGCTGGCCCCACCTGGTGACCTGGAGCTGGCAAGGAGCCCCTTGGAGCTTCTGTCCTCTCTCACCTGGCTGGGAAGGAGGATGCCTGCTCAGAGCTGGCCTTGGGGAGTAGCCCCGTGAATGTGTGGGAAGTCCACAAGGAGCTGCAGGTGCAGGCTGAAGTGCAGGGGCCACCCCCACAGCTATGCCTCCTCCCTGGCATGGTCCCCAGGACTCCAAAGTATCTCTGCCTCCTCTGGCACTGCTTGTACATCAACCACTCACAGACGTCCCCATGTGTCTCTGCACCCTCTCCCCAACCTCCCTGTAAATCCAAGGCTAGGCTTCACTGCCCCTCCTTGTAAAACTATTAATCACTGCACTGTGAGCTGCCCACATGTCCAATACCTTGCTGCATATACCACTGACCTAAACCTCACCAGGGTCCATGGAGATAAGATATTAACTGCTGCTTCGCCCCCATGAGAGATCTAGAGTTAAGCTGACTTCAGAGTGCAAGTAAGGAGTGGAACCAGAACCCACAGTTAGCTCTGTCTCCCTCCTAGTACACACTCACATGTGGTGCTCTCGGACACACAACATGGCAAAGTAATCTCTGCAGCCTGGAAGCAGACCTATCATTCTGAGAGGCTGAGGAAGGGGGATCTTGGGTTTGAGCCCAGTCAGGACAACTCAGTGATGCAGAAAGGCCTTGAGTCAAAAATAAAAAGGGGGCTAGGGAGATAACTCAGCAGTCTAAGCACCTGCCTGGCAAGCGCAAAGTCCCAGGTTTGATCCCTGGTACTACATGCTGTGCCGGCCCCTGAAACCAGGCATGGTGGCACACAGGCATGCTGGTCGTGCATGCCTGTAAGCCCAGTGCTGGGGTGGATGAGACAGGAAGGTCACTACCAGTCTGAACTGTATAGTGAGACCCCTACCAGCAAAAAATAAAGTAAAATAAAAATAAAAAGGGCTGGGGATTTAGCTCAAAGTAAAAGGCCCTGTGTTCAATCCACTCTACTGAAAAAAATTAAATAATATATTAAGTACTTTATTGAAATACCTGGCCATTGGAGATACTGTAAAGTGCTTGAGAACACATTTGAAAAGTAGAAGTAGTGAAATAATGCATTTTGTAAAATTTCTTCTTGTGAGAGCCGGCAGTGCTCAGAGGTCGAAGTGCAAGCACACCTGTCCGTCCAGCCTCAAGCCAAAGCTGGAAGTGCCTATGGAGAGGAAAGAGCAGCTCCCTAAGCAAGCACCTCCAAGTCCACCACTCAGTCCTCCTGGAAAGCCCCTCCAGAAGCACTGTAGACTCTGAAAACAAATATTTTCATTCCCATAATAATACAAAACCTTAGGGGCTGGAGAGATTGCTCCATGGCACAAGTGCTTGCCTGGCAAGTGCTAGGTCATGAGTTTAAACCCTGATCCCTCCCCCCTCCAAAAAAGAAAATCTTGATGTTTTAGAACAGAAAGCAACAAAATTCAACACCCCAAGGAAAAAACAATGGGGAGAGAAACTAGTAAACCAAGACTAATATAAGCAGAGGCACTGAAATGAATTTTGCTCTAAAAATTAGATTTTTAAGGCATCAAGGTTTCATTTAAATAGAAACTTGTAATTTTTTTTTGGTGGGACCAGGGTTCAAACTCACAACCTTGCACTTGCCAGGCAGGTACTTGTGCCACGGTGCTAGCTTCCTGCCCCCCCCTTTTTTTGTCTTTTTTTTCCTCACAATTTAAATCTTTTTATTAGAGTCCTCAGTCTGCAAAATAAAAGCAGTGACAAGATAGTTCATAAACTATTATACAATTTAAGACTCATGAATTTAATTTCATAAAAAATTAGGTGCATATTCATTCTAACCTAAAAAAGCTTTCACCTATGGTCTGAAATACATTCTATGAGACTTGGTTCCAACATGAATATAATCCTAACAGCTTTTTTAGAAACATGTTTTATAACAAAAAGTTTGTGCTCTTGATCAAGAAGAACCACAGACTAATTTGGCACGTAAAAAATAATTTTACAGCAAAACCAAGATAACACCTTCAGATTCACTTTTATTCCGTTTGCTTCTCCACCTACAGAGCCTCTCCAACCCACATCCTGCAGCCACAGTCTCTTAATGTTGGCCAGGTACTATTTAACCCCTACAACTTTGTTGGCATCAAAATAGTTAACCAGTGTTAAATCCACAATATATACATTGCACAGCACATTGAGCTTGAGACACTTGGCAATTAAACCACATTTGAAAAAAGGACAAGCCCCCCACCCCACATGCTCGGAATCAGGCGTTCACTGGACCCTACGTGGTGACTGGACACTGGTTAGAAGGACAGCAGAGCAACAGGCAGTTACTTCAGAGGACACGGGAACACTGTGATCTGGAAGCACGTTACGCTGCGCCCCGGGTTGGGCAGCACCACCTTCCCGGGTGGTCTCAGAATTCTAGATTGGCAGGTCCAGTGGGCACACAATGAGGACAGACAACACAACATTTATTCGGCGAAGACATCCTACTCAAGGCTATGTGCGTGCTGTGATTTTGAAGACAACTCTTCCCAAGAACTTGTCATGATCGGCCTCATTTCTTAAGTTCTTTGATCGCTCAGTTCCGCACTCTACCATTGCTTCTTTCTTGGTACTGTTAGATTGAAAGGAGACCAGCACAGCAACCAATGGCTGGAAATAGCCCACAGGCAGTTTCTTTCCACAATATGGAAAATAAGTCTATGAGTCCATGATTTGGATAAGTTGATAGAATTGGTGGATCTTCATCCCTTGGAATACATTCTATTCTTGGTGATCCTTCAGGCTTTAATCCAATGATTCTATTCATTTTTACAAAAATACAAGGTTGTCCTGTGGAATAGCCAAAATTCGGATCATTTATATCGCTGCACGCTTCAAGTAAGGAATCAGGAAACTGACAAGCAACATAAACTGGACCCTTCTGTTCAAACAGCACTCCATCAGTACAGTTGGCGAGATTCTTCTGCTCTTCTAAAGAATATGATTTTAGAAACTTCTTAAGGTCTTTAGTGTATCCTTTATAGGAATGTGGATCAGAAACACTAAATGTATATTCCAATGCAGTCACTGGTTTTGGGAAAACTATGAGTCCTGGACTAGGAATCTGGTCGCGGTATTTTGGAACCTCATCATTGAGAGTCTGAAGCATAGCCCACATCGTGAATGGGAAGAGTGCAGCCAGGAACCCATAAAGAAACGAGTAGAAGAGTAAGATCAAACCCCAGCTCTTGGCGGTGCGCCCCAGGAACTCTCGGGTGGTCGGTTTGTACTAGAGCTTCCATGCAGCCAAGCTCTCGTTCAGAGACTTCTCGCTCTTCGTCATGGTAGGCTTGTGGGTGACACGGCATGCAGAGCAGCAGCCCGGCGGTAGCAGCGCAGCCCAGCTACCGTGGCGGAGGGCAGCTGGGCCGAGAAGACCTCCTCCTCACCGGGAGCACTCGAGCCCACTGCGCCACGCGAGCCACCCTTTTTTGTCTTTTTGAGACAGGGTCTCCCTACGCAGTTCAGGCTGGCCTTGAGCTCACTTTTGTAGCCCAGGCTGGTCTCGAACTCACACTGATCCTCCTGCCTCAGCCTTCCAAGTGCTAGGATTACAGGCATGCACCACCACGCCCGGCTCCCCATCTTCTTTCAAATAGAAATTTGGGAGTGATTTTTAGAAAGAAAAATGTTTGGCAGTTTCCTGCGCTGGTCTGCATTCACTGACAATTTGCTTCTGATCCGTTGATGCTGTTGCTTCTATCAGCAAGGGGGTTTCCATTAGTAAGTCTAAAATGACCTATTCACCTATCTAAAAATTATCAAACGGCAGAATAAAGTCATTGTTTTTTAAAATGTTATCAACGTTTAGTTCTGCTATTGCCAAGACCACACATGGCTTCTGGAATGAGGCGCATACAGCCAGGAAATGTTTAAAACTGCTTTTGTATTTGCTCAGCTGCGAAGTCCCGGTAACAGAGACCCTAAATGCAGTTGTGAGACAAACATGAGCTTACTTATTTTCCCACATCAGGAAGTCGCCTGGGGTGGCTGCTGGAGTTGTCTCAGTTACCCAATAATGGCAAGGCCAGTGTCTCTGTGATTTCCTAGATGTGGCCGTTCCCTCATGATTACAAGATAGCTGCTGAAGCGCCAATAGTTAGATCTATGCCCACATAAAAGGAAAATATGTGTCTTCTTTAGTGATAAAAGCAAAGTTTAAAAAAAATAAATCCATAACAAATTTTTACTTCTGTCCCTTTGGTAAGATTTGGCTGCTTTGGGGCTGGAGAGATAGCTCAGTGGCATAAGTGCCTGCCTGGAAAGCACAAGGTCCTAAGTTTGACCACTGGTGCAAAAAATAAAGATCCAGCCCCTTTGCTGCTCCAAGGAAGGACAGACTCTGAAACAGAAACAGTAAAAGAAGACCGTTAGAGACAGTTTATGAATTATCCAGCTACTGAGGTCTGTCAGAGTTTTCTTGTAGACATTACTGCAAACAGTCTGAGGAGTGATGACGCTGGGAATGATGGTTCTGTGCCACGTGGCTTTGACACATCAAGGCCACTTAAGTCTTTGTGCTTTCGAGGAGGTGACGTGGGTCCATTCCGCGTATGAAGTGTCCTCAGCGGAGGGAGACAGGTGCCAGGCACACAGCAAGGGACGGCGCCCAGCTTTGAAGATGGACGAGAGGTCACACGCAAGAAATAAAGGGGCCTTGGGGCTAGAGTGGCCCCAAGGAAAGCTCTGGCCTCTGGTCTGTGGGCTTCCGGTATGCAGGGCGTAGCGTCATCAAGCTGCGCTGCTTCCCGGAAGTTGGCTCTCTGCTCTACGGCGTCATCAGGAAGCCGCCCTGGAAACCTGGCCGCCCTCGGAATGACCACGGATGCCTGCGAGCGCGTGGTGCGGCCTCAGCTTGCGGTCGAGCTGGGACGCTTTGCGACGCTCGCTGCGTGTTTACTGCATGTCTGGCACGCACAAGCACAGTGGAGATGTTTAATTCTGCCTGGCACAGGGGTGTGCCTAGGGCCGGAGCACGCATTTGTCCCAGGAAGAAGGACAGACGGACGGAGACGGAGGTCTAGGGTGGGGAGCAGTGAAGGAGGTGGCAGTGGCCCCTGCGGGCATCGGCATGGCCTGCCCAGCAGGTGTGGTAAGGAGACCTCTGAGCAGTGCTGCAGAGAACTGTGACCCCAATGGCCAGAGAGGCGTGTGGCACGCACAGGGTCACCTCCAAGACCCCTCAAGGATGCCATTTGAGCAAGGTGCACAGGGAGCCGTTCTTGTCAGCCCTGCCCTCAGGAAGGGACAAGGGCTGAGCCCGCAGAGGCACTGTGTGTCACCACAGGTCCCCTGGGTTAGTGCTCCATTGAGAAAGACCCACGCTATCCCTGTACAGTGTCCTCCTGTAATGTTCTTCTGGAGAGCCTGTGGGAGCCTCGGGGTTTGCATTCTGCAGGGAGTTGGTCTGTGGGCGGGACTCGCCTCAATTCCTTTTATGTTCTCTTCCCTCGCCTCCAGCTCTTGATGCCTTCCACATTGGAAAAAGATCCATCTCTCTGCTCTCCAGCACCTATCTTATATCTTGCTTTTTTAATTTGTTTACCCATTGGGTTTCTCAAACAACAGGAAACAGGTGATATTGAAGCTCTGTCTCCGGTTCATGTCACTTACATTATGGTCTTACAGCGCATCCACTTTCCTAAGCTAACTGAAGCTTATCTGTCTTTGTGGCACAGTGCTGCTCCATTATACATAAGCACATTTTCTTCACTCACCCGTTGGTGGACAAAGAGGCTGCTCGCAACATTAACTGTTACAGGTTGTGCATCTGTAAACCTGGGTATGTGTGGATCTCTGTAACATGACGCCTGTAACTCTTTAGGGAAGATGCCTAGAGTAGGTCTTAGCTCCAAAATTGACATTTGAATCCTGGTGTGTTGGAAACAAATTTTTTAAAAAGTTTGAAACTGTCCAAGCCTATGGCAGCCTTGGTCCAACACTTACGTTATGAATGACTTTTGGTAAACAGCTGGGCAAAGCCAGGGCTTCCGGACAGAAGTGGGAAACCCTCACGAAACGGCTGCGAGGATGCAGGTGTCAAAAGTCCATTAGATTCTGCTCTTGTCTTTCCCGGTGCTCTGAAAAGTCCTAGTAAGGAAAAGCACTTCATGACACTTTCAAACAGATGTTACTTTTTTTTTTTTTTTTTTTTAGTGGTACCAGGGATCAAACTCAGGACCTTGCACCTGCCAGGCAAGCACTTATTCCACTGAGCTATCTCCTTGGCCCAGTTCATGACATTTTTAAAGAAAGCTTCTGCACCTTCAGCTTCATATCCATACTTGACATTTGGTGGAGAATATTTTAAAATAGAATAGAAAATACAAGTTTTTAAAAAGCAGCTGTTACAATTAGATAAGAACAGCTAAGAAAGCTGGGTGCATACCTGTGATCTCAGGACTCGGGAGGCTGAAGCAGGAGGATCTCTGTGAGTTTGAAGCCAAGCTCAGCTACACAGAGAATTCAAAATGAGCCTGAACTACACATCAACACCTTGGCTCAAAGAAGAAATAGCTGAAGAACATCAGTGATGTAATTTGTATTGTATGTGCAGGCCCAGCTTCAGCAGACAGAAGGGCCTGTGAGCCAGGTCGGACCTGAAGATCTACTGGGCTGTGTGAAAGATGAAAAAGGCTTTGTTTGTATGAAAAATGGAAAAGCAAACTGAACCACATCTCCTATCAAAGTTCTTCCTTTTTTTTTTTTTAATTTTCTTTCCTTTGAATAAAGTAGACTTAGACCATAAACAAAATGTAGTCAGTCACCAAGTCACATTGACAGGAGCTTAGAGATACTCTTTCAGGGAAGGACTCCTATCCACCAGGCTAATTATGGAACCTCACTGGAAGAAAAGAAAATGTGCGTCATTCTCAGACACAGAAGGTGACAGACCACAAGGAAATTCCACAGTGAGACGAGGGTCACCCCAGCGGATACGGCATCCCCTGACTGTCTGCATGATGCACCGGTGATTTATGGAGAACTTCACAAGCCACGCCCCTTTCACACCAGTGTCTTTTGTCCTCCAAGGTGACAGAACAGGCTGGGACTTTCTGAAGGTACCAGGGTGGCCAGCGGGCATGAGACATAACCGGCCGCCTCATCCTCTCTTCTTCCTGCTTCCGGCCCCCCACTCAGACAGTGACCTCAGCTTCCAGGGCCGCTGCTATTTTTGGAGATCCCTCAACCATGGGACAGTGGGAAAGCTGGATTAAGCTGTCATTTTTCCACTTGACAAGCATCTTTGTCATTTCCAACTCTTATCACCTGCACTGTGTCATGTCTCATTGTACCTAAGGCATACATAAAACATCTCTTCCCTGCACATTTGTTAAATTCAGCACAAAAAATTTAGGCACACATTACCAGGCATGGTGGCACATGTCTGTAATCCCAGTGCTTGAGAGGCTGAGACAGGAGGATTGGCAGGAGTGCAAGGTCAGCCTGGGGCTACATAGCAAGACCTTGTTTTGAAAAAAAAAAGAAAGAAAAGAAAAGACAAGAAAGGAAGGAAAGAAGGAAGAAAGGAAGAAGAAAGAAAGAATGAAAGAAAGAAAAGAAAAGGGCCGGCAAGATGGCTCAGCGGTCTAAAGCGCCTGCCTAGGAAAGTTGAGGCAACCGCAGTGGTCTCGGGGTTGATCCCTGGTACCATATGCTGCGCCAGCCCCACCCCCAAGGCGGGCTGAGCCGGCCACAATACAAATGAATAAATGAGGTTTAAGAAAAATTAAATTTAATTAAATTTAAAAGAAAAGAGAGACACACATTTAGAAAGATTAATAAACTAGATAAAACTCAACCTGTCACACCCTCCCTGGCTCTGCGTTAATGCTGCTGCCCCTTCCCTGCCTTCCACAGGGTGGCTGTGAGGACTGTGCCACCCTCCACCTCCTGTCCTCTTACAGAGCAGTCTCAGGTGCAGCTCCTGCACAGTTCAGTCTGCAGACTTTAGTGCGTAAGAACCGTGTTGCTGTTCAGCCTTCTACCTTTTACCAGGTAGCTAGCTGTTACTGCCTAGCTGTTCTCCCAGTGACCCCAGCGAGCCCTCCTGTGTGGAAGCCCTGCTGAGGCTCAGCTGAGCTCATGAAGTCGGCAGAGTTCAAAGCAGGCCCTTGTTTATTTGGCTTTTGAGGCAGCATCTTATGATACAGTTCAGGGGGCAAAGGTGCTGATGGCAGTGGCCCTGCTCCACATCATCCCTGTGAGCACCACATTAGAGGCTGCCTGGGCCCTGGCTCCTGGAGAGAAGCAGGTCAGTCTTGAGAGCCCCTTTGTGTCAACCAGGCCACACCTGAGCTTGTTCTGGTCAGGTGTGCTTGTGCCTAAGGGCACTTTCTTTGCTTTCTTTTTGATCAATCACAGTGAAACTCCCAGTTGGCAATGGTGTAGCTCACCCATGAAGATTATCTGACATGGTGATCCCCTTAGCCACAGGACCACAGTTCAGCCCTGCACAGGGAGCCACTAGCCAAGAAGTCCCTGGCAGAAGGAGCAAAGGACTATGGGACATGAGGTGCAGCCTGAACCATGCATGGAAGGACGCTTGCCCCAAAGCCTGACCCCTCCCATCCAAGCTATTGCCTGCTTCGTGAGACTCAATGACACAGTGGAGCCCATGGGAGATGCACTGTGAGTGGCGCTGTATGCTGAGCTCCAGGTTCCTGGCAGTCATGTTCTGCCCTGGGCCAAGCTTTCCTGCACATTGATAAAACCTTCAAGGAGCCTCTCACAGGGAGGACCACGGGTGGCGGTAGTCCAGAGGGTGACTGCGCACCTAACCTGGCATCAGCCCATGTTTGCAGTGCCTGAGGGTCACAGCCCTGGCACTGCGTGGAACACCACTGCATTCCTTTGCTGCCTTTCCCTGCCCTATTGCTCTGACTCTGAGCCCACTCGGAGAGATTTTCTACAGAATAACAGTATTTACTGATTTATTTAAAAAAAAAAAATCAATGTCTGCAAATGAAGCTGGGCTTATTATAGAAAACTAACAGGTATTTCTTCTCACCTCACTGTGCTTTATTTATTTATGTGGTATAGGGTCTCACTAACACAGCTCAGACTCATAGTGATCCTCCTATCTCAGCCTCCCCAGCTCTGGGATTGCAAGTGTGTACCACCAAGCCTCATTTTGGTGGCTGGCACAGTACACTCAAGGTTCAGGGACCAGGATGGAGTATGGTACTAAGTATCCAAGCTGGGTCCTTGTGCAGTTGCTGGGCAGATGCTTAGACCACTGAGCTATCTCCCCAGCTCCTGGCTGTGTTTTAAAGTCTGAGCTTCTCCAGGTAGACTGGTCAGGATGGAGGTGCTGGCTGGGCTCCAGCAGGGGAGGGAAGGCTGGGCCTGGGCCTGCGGGGCTGCTGGGGGAGGGGCGGTGTCACTAAAGGTGAGCACGGCAACACAGCATCTCTGGAAGGACCCTGTTCTTCTCTGTTCTGTGCTCCTGGGACAGTCATCATCCAGGGTTGCAAGCACACTGCCTTTCAACTTCACCCTCAACAAAGTGGTCTGAGTATGCCGCACATTGCATGTACACACACACATGCACATAGACACACGCACGCACCCAACACCCCAAGGCTTCCCCCTCCCAAGAAGTTGGAATTGGGACCTAGGGACTCAAGGTCCTGGACTTTCAAAGTTTAGTTTACGTAAGGCTTCTGAGGTTCCTAAGCTCTGCCATGACAGTCAGGGCTAGAGATGTGTGATCTTCGATCTTCAGGCTGTGTCTGGTGATCATCTACTGTAGTTTGCAGCAGGATCTCACTAGCTAGTGCAAGCTGTCCTTGAACTCATTATGTAGCCCAGCCTGGCCTCAAACTCAGGATGATCCTCCTGCTTCAGCCTCCTACCTGTTGGCATTACAGGTGTGCACCACCACACCTGGCTATAGGCATCAAATGTTTTAAACTATGTTCTTGGTGAGTCCAAACAAGAAAGGCCATGAGGTGCAATTTGAGAAATAGTCCTCTGGCCTGGGAGGGTTTCTGAAGCTAAGACGGGAATCTTTCACTACACAAATAGTAAATAGAAGATCTAACAAGAAAGGAGTAGGGCAGCCTCAGAAAGGCGCTGGGCGAACTGGTCCCCTCCCCCAGCCCTTCTCTTTGGCCATCTCACTGCAACCAAGATTAAAAATTATTGATCTTGCTTCCTTTGCCTTTGGAGCTTGACCTTCATCCAGTGAGAAGGGCACAGAAGCCAGCTTTGTTGGGCCCAGCATCTTACTGTGGGAGCTCCTGTTCACTGCCAGTGGAGGGTAGAGGGGGGCATGGATGCTGGCTTTCACCCCACTTCCTGTGTGATTCTGGGCCATAAACATCCTGCATCCACGAAGCAGTAGGCACAACCGCCTGGTAAGGGTACAGAGCAGGAGCCAAGGTGCCAGTGAAGGTCCAGTGCCCGCCCCATCCCTGTGTGTGGCAGGTGCGTAGCAGCAGACGTTTAGATCTCAGGTGACAGTGCGGTCTGTGTGGTGACACGTGCTGTAACCCAGCTGCTTGCCACAGAGGTGGGGGAGGGGGAGGAAGCAAAGGGAGTCAGTAGTATATTTTTGAAAATGCGTGTCACCAGGACGATCTTGATGAGGGTCACAAGAGGAAAACCAGGGCCAGCAAGGTCTGTGGAAATCCCTGGGGCTGTGCGAGTGGCAGGGGAGCCTTCCCTGTGGTGGTCCCTGACACTTCACAAAGGGACATGGGCAAGTGACTAGCTCAACCTGGAGCTTTCCAAGACTTAACTGCCCAGCTGAGAAAATAAGCTGTCTGGCTCATTCTGTGAAGTCGCAGCAAGACACTGTGGGCGGACCTTGTGCCCCTCCACTAGAGGCCTGGGCTCAATGAACTCAAGGGTTCCAAGTCTCAGAAACATAGGAACCAACAGGAAAGACAGATAAATACCCTATGCTCGACCTCAAGGGGGCTTCCCAGAAGGCCCTCAGCCTGCAGTGTGTCCTGAGTCACCTAGACTCACACCCCGGTCTCAGGAGACACCCAGGAAAGGCAGGGAACAAACCCAGAGCTGTGGCCTCAGTACAGGCCCGAGAGCTTCAATTCTGCAGATGCTAGCAAGGAGATGGGTTTAAGCCTAGGAAAACACAAAATATGATTGAGAAGCAAAGCCACATCCATCACGCTTTTTTTTAAAGAGAAAAAAACAAAAACAATAGAACAGTTTCAAAACAACCTAGCAAGACTGTAATAATAATTAACACATTATGTACTGTTATCTTCAT
>PVKN010028070.1:0-13334 GCA_004027915.1 Capromys pilorides
AGGGACCATGGTTCGATTCCCGGCACCACAAGCTGCGCCAGCCCCACCCCCAGGGCAGGCTGAGCCGGCTATAACACCAACAAATAAATGAGGTTTAAAAATAAAATAAAATTAAAAAAAGAAAGAAAGAAAGAGAGAGAACTGATAAAGAGAAACCATAGCTCTAAAGAAATGCATAGCTCAGCAAAGGTTGCGTCTACTGTATCATCAACGCTGACCATGGCAAATATTACATTCTGCAAGGACACTGTTAAAACTATTTGATGTGTGACATAGTTGATGCACCTAGTAGTTAGATCAAGAAATGGAATTTTTGGTTTTTTGATATTGAGTTAAAATTTATATGATACTTTGTTTGAAAGCTTAACATATAAACGATAAGGATATTTAAGTATACGTTGGTGTGTCTGTCATATTTACCATAACATGTATATTTAAGAATCAAACTATAGCCTGGCAAGCATGAAGTCCTGAGTTTGATTCCCAGTACAAAACTGTATGGTCGGGTGGTCAGGTGTAGTGGCATACACAGGTAGTCCCAGCATTTGGGAAGCCGAGGCAGGAGGATTGCTGGGAGTTTCAGGCTGCCCTGGCTGCAAAGTGAGCTCAAGATTAGCCTGAACTGCATAGTGACACTGTCTTAAAAAAAAAAAAATTAACTCTATATGATGCTATCAAGCTAACTGCCATCTGTGAGTCATTATCAGTCCTACATTTTTAGCTCGAAGACAATTATGTAGCACTTAAGAAATTTTAATTTTCTAAATGTACTCGGGAAAAAAAGATCAGGATTATCTGCCAGGTGAAAAATAGTTGCGGAGCCCATTTGCCACAGATGAGCTCCCTGCGTGGATGGAAGGCCACAGCCAGGCACTCTGTGGCTTTCTGTGTGGTGGCCCTGTGCACTCATAGCCACTTCCTCTTCATGGGAAGAGTGTGAACAAGAAGAGACAAAAGTGTCACCTCTCATTGTTTTATTGACTCTTGGTGTTTTCATTGTATAGTAAATGCCTGATTTCACTTTTACAACCAAAATAAAAATAGCAATTTTTATTATGAAAGGTGTGGTTGTGCACAGTGCACTCCTGTAATCCCAGCACTCTGGAGGCTGAGGCAGGAGGATCACTGTGAATTCAAGGTCAGCCTGGGCTACAAAGTGAGTTCAAAGCCAGCCTGAACTGAATAGTAAAACCCTGTCACAAAAAGACACGGTACCCCCTCCCCCCCAAAGAAAAAAGCAAAAGAAAGTTAATTGTGTGTTCTCAGTAGCAGATATTAGCAGCTTCCAACAGGATCTCTAAGGATAATTCACTCTTCTGAACCATGCTTTAGGAAAATACTTCCAGCGATCGGCAGGATTTATTCCTATTCCATCATGAGTAATTACACTCCTTGCTACAGAAACCTTAAAGTCTTCTGCTGCAAACTTTGAGGCTGCCGTGGAACGCGTGCTTTCAGGAACACGGAGTGTTTTGCATGGCAGCCGTGGGTTCTCTTCAAGGAGACTTTTTGACACGGCCTAGACAAATACCTCATGGTGGACCTGCCCACTTCCCAGGCATCCCTTTTTCATCCCTGGCCATGTTATACTGAAATTAGTCACGGATTTGTAGGCTTTCACTAAACCTGCTGCCTCTTCCTCAGGATAAAAACCTGTTTTAACACTTTTCCATTTTAGGGTCTAGTGGATTTAGTTCCAAGATTATTGAACCTGAAATGCACAGGTCTTAGAGCCGTCCCAAATAACCCACATTTTCCCTTGCTGTTCAGGATGTGAGTGATGGGCCCAGCTTGCCTGAGCTAGTTTGGGGCATCGAGCTTGTCGTCATCAAGCTTCCAGCTCTGCAAGTTTTTACCTGGGTGATGCACCTTGAGAAATAGCCCTGGGATGCTGCTGGGCAGGAGGATAGGTGAAAGCCCTGGGCCAGCAGGAGGACTACAGGTATTTTGCACACAAGGAGTTGGGGTGTAGATCAGAGGCAGAGCACTTGCCCACCGTGCAGGAGGTCCCTGGTTCCATTTCTAGTGCCCAATTTGCACAGGACAAGCCTTTTAAAGATCAGAGAATTCTCCAGGCACTTGCCCAGATGTTGAACTGGTTGCCTGTTGGCTTTGTAAGCCCCGTAAATAAGAAGGCTTTTGTGTGAGTTCTTTGTGGGTTTGGTGTGGGCTTCCTGGGGGTGACACAGCACTCGCTGTGGGTAGGGGTGGCAACTCCCTGTTGATCCTCAGGTTTCTTGCTGCTGTGATCCGAGAAAGGCGAATCCAGACTGAGAGGGAAGCAGGCCCTTTCAAGCGTAGGTCAGCCTCCTTTGTGAGCTGTTTACCCCGCCTCATGCCCAAGGGTGCAATGTGAGTCATTTAATCTAATTGGTTTAATAAGTAAACGATATGAGTACAAAGAGAGGGGGTTGGGTCTGAGGGGGAGGGACAATGCTATCTACAAATCCTACAGTCAGCTTTGAAAAGAAACCTGCTGCCAGCTCTCTAGGGATTGGTGATAATTAAACTCAGGATGGAGATGCTGGGGGAAGGAGGGGGAAGAAGAGATTCAGGTATCCAGGGAAAGAAGAGAGCTAATGGGAAGGTCATAAATTTGCAGCCACCTTTGAAAAAAAAAAAAAATCATTCATTAAAGTGTACAGCTCAGTAATTTTAGTGAATTCGTGAGGTTGTACAACTCTCATCACATCTAATTCCAGAACTATTTTTTTGCTATACTTGGGATGGAACTTGGGACCTTGCACTTGCCAGGCAGTTGCTTATGCTGTTGAGCTCTCCCCAGCCCCCAAAACATTTTTATCATCCCTAAAAGAGACCTGGTAGCTGTTAGCAGTCACTCTCTATTTTTCCACCTTCACACATCTTTTTTTTTTCTTTTGAGACAGCGTCTCGCTATGTAGTTCAGGCTGGCCTTGAGCTCATTTTTGTAGCCCAGGCTGGTCTCAGACTCCCATCGATCCTCCTGCCTCAGCTTCCCAAGTGCTGGGTTTACGGGCATGTGCCCCCATGCTTGGCAAACTTTTATTTTTGTGTGGAACCAGGGATTGAACTCAGGCCCTTGCGCTTGGCCAGGCAAGCACTTATTCTACTGAGATATCTCCCCAGCTCCACAAATCCTTTTACTGATAGGAACTTGGTTGTTCTGAGCATTGCGTGGAAGTGGGATCATAGAATGAGTTGTTTCAAGCTGCTTTTTCACCTGGCCACATTCCTAAAGCTTTCTGTGTGTTCTAGCCTGGGTTGGTATAGCCCTCCCTCAGCTGCACAGGTCCCCTCCCTATCTCCTAAGATGCTCAAGTCCATGGACACTCGGGACCCTTTTATAAAATTGTGTAGTGTTCTCATCGAGCCTATCTAAATCATCCTGTATGCTAAATCAGTTCTAGATGACTTACAGCAGCTGATACAAAGTCAATGCCACGTAGTTACTTTCTATTGTTTAGGAAAAAATAAAAGAAAAAGAGTCTGTTCATTACATACCTACCCTGGGCACCCCCCAAATATTTTTTGTTCAAGGTTGATTGAGTCTGCTGATAGGGAACTGTATCATTTTTTTTTTTTAAAGCAGCGGACCTAGTTTTACAATGTTAGGATCTCCTTTTTATTTTTATTTATTTATTTTAAAATTTTTTTTTTTAATGGCTGGCTCAGCCTGCCCTGGGGGTGAGGTTGGCGCAGCATGTTGTGCTGGGGATTGAACCGCGGTCCCTGTGCTTGCCTAAGCTTACCTACACAGGCGCTTCAGACTGCTGAACCATCTCGCTGGCCCGGGAACTGTATCGTTTCTTCATCTTCCTTCTGCTAAATATTTCATTGTATGATTGCTGATCACCATTTGGGTTGTTTCTTTTTTTATTTTACTTTATTTTTTAATTTAATTTAATTTATTTATTTGTTTGCTTGCTGTGTTTGTTTGTTTCTTTCTTTCTTTATTTATTTTGTGGCTGGCTCTGCCTGCCCTGGTAGTGGGGCTGGCGCAGCATGTGGTGCCGGGGATCGAACTGCAGTCCCAGCAGTTGCCTGAGCTTTCCTAAGCAGGTGCTTTAGACCACTGAACCATCTCGCCAGCCCTCAGGTTGTTTCTAATATTGGGCTATCAGGAATAATGGCGCCCTGCAGTTTTTATTTCTTGTGGGCACGTGCCTGGGAGTAGACCTGCCGGGCCCTGTGGTAACCGTGTATCAGATTGCTTTCCGTATCATCTTCTGTTCCCATTGGCAGCGCGTGAGGGTTCCAGTTTCTCCACATCCTTTCCAACACTTGTTATTGTCTGCTTGTTTCTTTTTTCTCTTCCCTGAAGACAACAGTTTTAATGGATGTGAAATGGTTTTGTATTTGTTTTAAAAATGATTTTTTTTTTTTGTCAGTTAAGATAGATCGGCACTGCCATCTTCACTTCAATTATAGATCCCTTACTCCAGATGGGAAAGATGTTTCAGGTCACAGAGGTGAATTATCTGACACAAATGGTGAACTTTTGAAACTGTTGGAAAGGTAGGCATCAAGAGAGGCATAGTGGCACACACCCGTACAACTAGGTTCTCAGGGGTGTGCCGGAGGAGCACGTGTTTGAGGTCATTCTACGCTAAATAGTGAGACCATATCATAAAATGAAGTGCACTGCGGTGAATTCAGCAGTAGCTTAGCACATGTGAGGGTTTGGGTTCAATCTTTAAGATCAAACAAACAAACAAAAAGTTACTGCTGGAGGGAAACAAGGAAATTACAGATACTAGATATGATCTATTTGTTTTTTTTTTTTTTTTTTAAAGAAGAATACACTAATTCGATGGGCAAATATTTAAATATTGATATGGAGTGCCAGTGACATTGTTTGGAATCAGATATGTAATGTCAGCGAGAATGGATTGCTTTCAACGTGTTTTGGAAAGTAACGTTTTAGCATCTACTGTGGTCTCGCGTGGGAGGGAGCCTGCCCAGCTGCTGCGCATGTTGCAAGTGTGATTGACTACAGTGGCATGGGAGACGGTGGGGAAGTCATTGCTTGAATGTACTTGGAACCGGTTGGTTACGCAAGACAGGTGCTTTTTCTTGCCTGAGTGTGGGGAAGGCATGGAAGGCTGCTTACCTACTCACAGTAGCTGTCATGGGGAAGGAGACTTAGAGGAGAGGTTACACTTTTTTATTCTTACTTATTTCTCATGCTGTCTAGTTAAAGTGTGCATATCTGGAGGCTTTAGAGAACAATAGCAAAAGGTGATGCATGCACAGGAAGAGTTTGGGCTCAGAGGAGAATAGTGAATAAAAACAGAGGTTCTATAACAGAGACGTTGGGTTCAGCCTGCAGGAGGTGGGGGACTCCACAATGTACCAGTTATGAACCTTTGGGTCTTTTTGATGCTGGGGATCCAACCCAGGGCCTCTCATATGAGGCAAGTGCTCTGCCCTGGGTCTACCTTTGGGGCTTTTTAATGTTTAGATTTTATTGGTTGATTGTTTGGCTGTACTGGAGTGGAACCCAGAGCTTTACACGTGCTAGGTAAGTGTTCTGCCATTGAGCTGTGCCACCAGCCTGAAGATTTCTGACCTTGGCTCTTGGGAGGCAGAACTTGCCATTTACTATAATGACAGGATGAGGAGACTCGGGAGTTTATATGTACATGTGCATTGGCTGTTTTCATACAGGGTCTTCCTGTACAGTCCGCGCTCCTTGAGCTCACAGTGCACCCTTGGCTAGCCTAGATCTCCTGCCTCAGCCTCCCAAGTGACGTGGCCTCCACACTGGCAAGAGTTTCATTTTAGGTACATTAGGTTCAGATACCTTTATGATGCTGAGGTGGAGAGTAAGTGCATTAGATATGCAAGTGGCGGCTTGGCCCTGAGAAGTCATCAGCATACAGGTGACATTCAGGAGAAATACAGGAGATCTGCAGGACCAGAGTATGGCTGGGAAGAAGTCCCTGGTCTACGCCACAAAGAAAAATGAGTACTTCGTGGAAGGAATGAGGGGCCTGTGGGAAAAGCACGAGGATTTGAGGTGATCGTAGCTTTCTGCTGGATGTACTCCTGTACTCTGTGAGTGGGGACAGGGCAGTAGTCCTGTGCTAGTTTATTCTAGAAAGAAAAAGTGTGTGGGGCTGGGAGTGTGGCTCAGTGGTACAGCACTGGGTACGTAATACATGACACCCTGGGTTGTAGTCCCAGCACCACCAAAAAGCAAATGAAGACCAAGCCAAATAAAAAGTTCAGGGAAAAGCATGTGGGCTCTCATCTGAGACCAGAGGCAGGTATCTGGGTAGGGCTTGAAGACTGTCTTGTAAAGTCTAGGTGTAATTATTTATTTATTTTGTTTTTCATTTTATGTATTTGGTACAGGATCTCTATGCAGCTTGGACTCATAGTCCACCTTGCCAAAGCAGGCGCTTAATCCTCTGAGCTATCTCGCTGGCCCTGTAGGTATATTTAGTAGCAGTAATTTACGTGCATTTCCAGACCTAGCGACTCCACTCACCACAAATACTTTTTTGAGACTTATGTGCCTTGAAGTCCTCCTGGACTGAAGCCACCAGAATCCTCCGTTCTGAATCCCAGGAGCCTTTCTTATTTTTATTTTTATTTATTTTTATGTATTTGGTGTACAGAGTCTCACGACACATCTCAGACTCATGGTGATCCTCCTGTCTCAACCTCCCCAGCTCTGGGATTACAGGTGTGCATCACCGCCTGGTCTGGGTGGCCAGCTCAGTGTGCCTGGGGATGGGATTGTCATGACATGTGGTGCTGGGGACTGAATCCTAGGCCCTGTGCTTGCCTAAGAAGGCACTCGGTCTGCTGAGTTATCTTGCTGGCTGCCAGGAGCTTTCCTCAGGGTGGGGCTTCGTGGCCTGCCTTTTCATGGAATCCAACCAATGTGCTCTGGAAGCTGTGGGGAAGGCACAGCCAGGAGGCTGAGCACACTGGAAGGTCCTGGGGAACATCACCTGTTTTGGTACCTCATTGCGTGGCCTGTCTCTCGGCCTCTGAGTAGGTTTCCCAGGGCCTTGGGGAAGAAGCTTAAGGACTTTGAAACCAAACAGAACTAGCTTAAACCTCACTTCACCTGCCTACAAAATCTGGAACAAACCGTGTCAACCCATTAAACTTCAGCCTTATCTTTAGGGCAGTGGAAAAAGCAAGACTTTATAGGGCTTACGTTGGAAATGAATACATAGAAAATGCCCTGATGAATAAACCACCAGTAACTAGTAGCTAGGGCCACAGCACTGGAGGAGCCGCCTGCTACCATCTGCCTTGATGTGTGTTAGTTTGATTTGTTCGGATACCTAATTCATCTTTCCAGCTGAATGATAGGGTGGCGAGAGGAGATAGCTGAGGCTTAGTATCAGGAACTTTGCAGAGGTCACAAGGTGCAAATGGCAGGGCAGGGTTTCATTCCAGGCCTTCCTGGCTCCAGACCTACTTCTTAGTACCACACTTGACCATCAGAAAAGGCAGTTATCTGCGTACAGAGATCTGTAATCCTAGCTTGTTGACTGCTCAAGCAGCCTTTTCCTTAAGCTCTTTTTAAAGCTTCCTTCCCACCCTGAGCCGTTCCACACAGTTGTCAGAACTCCAATAAACTGGTCCAAGAAGCCAACTCAAAATAAATAAGAGACTGTGCAGTCTTTGTAAGAAACCTGTGTCTGTTTTTGCACAGCAGTGCAGTGAACTCCAGGGAAACCTAACTCAGCGCCTCGGCCAGCCCAGGGGATACATTTGCATCTTACCTACAAATTGCCTACAACAGACTCTTTGAAAAATGGAAAACATGTTCCCTTAAGATCCAGGAAGGCTAAACAGTTAATGGCTTCCCAAGAGTTTAATGTATTGCTAGGACACCAGCAGCCATCATAGGTCGTTAAATATCAAGGTTCGTTCTCAAGAATTTTTTTTTTTTTTTTTCTTCTTGTATTTGCTACAGGATCTCACTATGCAGCTCAGACTCTTAGTGATCCTCCTGTTTTTAGCCTCCCCAGTGCTGGGATCACAGGTATGCGCCCCATGCCTGGACTTGATGGCCTGCTCAGCTGTTCTAGGAATAGGACTGGTGTGGCCTGTGGTGCCAGGCATCAAACCTCAGTCCTTGGGCTTGCTTAAATTAAGGAGGCTTTTTAGTCTGCTGAGTTCTCTTGTTGGTGCAAGAATTTATTTATTATTATTTATTTATTATTATTATTTTATATTATGGCTGGCTCAGCCTGCCCTGGGGGTGGGGCTGGCACAGCATGTGGTGCCAGGGATCGAACAGTGGTCCCTACAGTTGCCTAAGCTTGCCTAAGCAGGCGCTTTAGACCGCTGAGCCATCTTGCCAGCCCAGTGCAAGAATTAAAAACAAACAAACAAACCAACAAACAAACAAACAAACAAAAAACCGTAAGCCAAAATAAAGAACCAAACCAATCCAAGTTCTTGGTGCCTCAGCTGTCCTCACAGGGGCTCCAGGTAGGAGAAAAATCTGAGAAATCATTACATATCACTCAGGTATAGTGAGAGTCTTTGACATCTGAAAGGTTGAAATGTCAAGCTGATTGTGATCCAGTATCTTCTTGTTTTTTTATCTTTGAGATTTTCTTGTAGCATTGGCTCCTTCTCCAAAGTTCTCTCTTTTGTTTGGGGGGGGGGGGTGGTGAGATGGCTCAGTGGTCTAAAGCGCCTGTTTAAGCAAGCTTAGGCAGCCGCAGGGACTTCGGTTCGAACCCTGGCACACATGCTGTGCCAGCCCCACACCCAGGGCAGACTGAGCCGGCCATAATAAAACAAAACAAAAACAAATAAAAAAATAAAGTTGTCTCTTTTTAACTTTCTCTTCTGGTGTTTAGATAAGGGTCAGAGTAGTCTGACTCATTTCTGAGTAGTTCCCCCACTTTCCCCATTTTTTCACTGGGGATGAAACCCAGGACCTTGTGCATGCTAGGCAAGCATTCTACCTCTGATACCCATCCTTTGAAAAACTGTTTTTACTGTATTCTGAGGCAGTATTTCTCTACGTTGCCCAGGCTGGCCTCAAACTTGCAACCCTTCAGCATCAGCCCTGAGTCTCTGGAGTTACAGACCTATGTCACTGGGTCTGTGGGGCCTCCGGGAGTTTCTATCCGCTTGTTTTCTAACATATCTTTCATTTCCTCTATGAAGTTGTAGCATGTGTTCTGAGAATCCAGCTCCTATCAGAGCTGTTTGATGTGTTGGTTCACCAAGGTTTCTTAGGCTGAATTAGATATATAAATTCAAGGTGGATGGTGCTGTGTCCTAGCTTGGTCTCATTGGTAAGAAGAGTTGAACTTTTCATTAAGCTCCCTGCAGTGCTCATGATAACTAGGGATGTTCACAGGAGAGTATTTGCTGAGGTACCAGTGGTTGCTTTCCTGTTCTCAGCTGTCAACCACCTTCCTCGTGTCCTCTGTGTGGTGTTCCTGGGCTGTCCTCACTCTCTGTGCTTTGGACTGTCTCATCCATCAAAGTGCAGTGTTAGACCTGGATTGGCCTGCTCACCCAGGAAGAGGTGGCGGGATCCTTGCAGGGTGGGGGCTGGACATGGGACAGGGGGTCTTGGAACCAGCTTTTTTTCCCCTCTCTTCCTATTGATTCATTTTTAGCGAACCTTCCTGTTGACCCCACTCTCAGTGGGTTAGGTAGAGTTGTGTAGATCAGTTCTTACTGGTCATATCACTAGTGAAATGACCAGAGAAACGGCCACCATGTGAGGCCAAGGACAATAAAGATCCTTGACAGTGATCAGTGGATGTCTGATGCTGCCCCTATTTCACCTGGGTTTCCGGGAAGATGATTTATTTCACACAATCTGCTGCCATGGTCAGACCGTATATCTTGATTTGGGGTTCAGAAAGTATGGCCACTAGCACATCAAATAACCAGTTCATTTAGTGAAATCCTCACTTTTCCCTGTGGCTGTAAAGCTAGCGCTTTGACAGTGTGGCATGGGAAAGCTGTCTCATATTCGTGAAGAGCAGAGTGTGCCAGCAGAGATTACTTTATGGAATTGTGACCAGTGGGTCGGAACTTACGTAGATGGTTTAACAATTACACTAGAGGGCTGGTGAGATAGCTCAGTGGGCTAAAGCGCCTGCTTAGGCAAGCTTAGGCAACTGCAGGGACTGTGGTTTGATCCCTGGCACTACAGGCTGTGCCAGCCTCACCCCCAAGGCGGGCTGAGCTGGCCATAACATAAATAAAGTTAAAAAAACAAAAAATAATTACACTAGAGTCTAATGAATGCATTTTTTGTTTGTGAAGGTAACAGCAAATAACAGCAGCCTGGTAGGTTCCTACTTAGCTTCTTTCCCACCAACTCAAAATCCCTCTCACTTTTCAACTATACTTGAATTTGTTCATTTTACTTACTTAGAAAATTCTTCTTTTACATTGATGGGGACTAGAATGTTAGGGCAAGCACTTTTATCACTGAGTTACAGCACAGTCCTTGTTAATTTATTAAAAAGCTCAGTAGTGAGAGTTTGCCCTGCACACGTACAAAGCCCTGGTTCAATGCCTGACAGCCTCCCTCCCCACACAGTGGTTGGCAGCCCAGAGGAGGGACATTATCCCTTCTGTGCAGCATGTTGAGATGCACGACAGAGTAGCATTCAGTGTGCTTGTGGTTTTTTTGGTACCAGGGGTCCAACTAAGGACCTTGTGCTTGCCAGGCAGGTGGCTATGCCGCTGAGTTATCTTCCCAGCCCTTTATTTCTGTGTTTGTAGGTTTTATTTTTTTCCTCTTTGCAGTGTTAGGGGTTGAATCCAGAGCCTTCACCTTGAGCTGTGTCCTCCAACCTTTTAATTTTTTATTTTGAGACAGGGTCTTGCTAAGTCACCCAGGCTGGCCTTACATCTGTGATCCTCCTGTCAAGGAGGAGCTGGGACTACAGGCATGTGCCATTGTACCCATTAAATTTTTTTAAAATAGTTTTTTTTTTTTTTTTTGGTCTTTTTGAGATAGGGTCTCACTATGCAGTTCAGGCTGGCCTTGAGCTCACTTTTGTATCCCAGGCTGGTCTTGAACTCACAGCAGTCCTCCTGCCTCAACCTCCCAAGTGCTGGGATTACAGGTGTGCACCACCATGTCCAGCTTTAAAATAGTTATTTAGAGAATGAATATTCAGTAAAAACAAATGGAGAGGCTAGGGAGATAGCTCCGTGGCACAGGCATCTGCCTGGCAAGTGCAAGGTTGTGAGTTTGAACTCCGGTCCCAAAAAAAAAAAAAATGGTACAACTGTGAACTCTTGAACCTCTTTCATATTTAAGACAAAGACTGAAGTCAAGTGATGTGTGGGACCCAGTCCATGCTTCTTAAGAACTCAAAGCCCTCTGATATATAGTGACAAAGTCTAGTTTTAGAATTGGAGGGACCCGACCAAGCAGGGGCTCAAAGTCTCTAGGAAACTTGCTTTCTGGATTGCCTGTTTGAGGCATGACCCTGCTTCCACAAGAGGGCCCATGTTAGTAAGGTTCCAGACTATGAAAGTTCCATTACCAGCTCCTCATTAGCTGCTTGGTCACTGTACCCACCACGTGCAGTGGCTCTGCCCTTCGGAGACAGGAGTGGTCTGAATGCAAAGGTGTGGACCTGACCAGAGGAGGCCTGGGTTCTGGCCCTTTGTCTTCACAGACAATGACATGTGTCTGTCATCTGGCCTCCAGTTTTCCAGTGAGTTGAAAGTTGGGCTGGTAATGTTGATTTCTGTGCTCTCCTTGATGGTAACAATTCTTAAATTTCATTCTCTCTGTGTATCTCTCTCCCCTCCCCCTCCCATATATATGAAAATAAATTGATGGAGTGTCACTTTCACTTTCAAAAGCCCTGGCAAATGATTGAGCTTTTGTTTTGTCTTTTTGAGAGAAGGTTTTTCCATGTAGTTGAGGCTGGTCATGAACTCTTGGTCCTCTGGCCTTAACCTCCTGAGTGAAAGGATCAGTATCTCAGTTTGGAATGATGAAAAAGCTGTATTTATGGCTGCTGTTGGTTGTACCCCAGTGTGAATGGATTTAATGCTGCTGTGCTACTGAACTGTACACTTAAAGTGATGCCAGGCATGGCGGTCACAGCTCCTCAGGAGGTAGAGGCAGGAAGATGACAAGGTCAAGTCTTGGCAACTTAGCGAGACCCTGTGTCAAAAACATAAAAAGGGCTGGGAGAATACCCTGGGCTCAGTCTCTAGTACCACTGAAAAATGGTTTGAGTATTAAATTTTATATGTATATTTGCTGCACACAAACACGTACATGAGTTTAAGAATTTTAAGCAAGATCTCAGGCTTTCACAGAGAGCAAACTGGTCAAGCAATGGCTGTGACTCATCCAGACAGCTGACACTGACAAAAGTTCTATAAAACGCTGCACATGGCTTCAAGGTTCATCCTGAGGGAATTTGACTGACCTTGTCAGATACAAAAGTTGCATGTTTTGTTATATAGGTCTTACTTTAACTTGACCTTAACTGTCCAGCAGAAAAGTTTAACCATGAGGCATAAAAAGTAAAGCCAGATAAGTATGCTGAGCTGTAAAAGGCTCAAGTCAACAGCTTCCGACATTGCCAGCTCTGCCAGCCACTACTATTATGGAATATTAGACTATGTATTCAACTACTTTCTGTTAGTTCAATGAGAAGAACTTTTGTACCAATAGTGTGTAGAAAAGTTATTACGTCTGCATCTTGTACTAGGAACAACTACTATGAAGACAACAATGTGCATTGTATTAATTATTGTGGCTGTCCTAATGTATTTTGGAACTGTCTCATTGTTATTTCTTTCTTATTAAAATTATTTTAAAAACAGGATCATCTGCGATGGTCATATCAGCCCCACCATGTTGGTTCTATCATTTCAGTCACCTCGCAGTGCCCTGTGCTAACTGCAACTCGTGAGGAAAAATAAAACTGAAGATCAGAAGGCTGCTGGGAGGTGCAGCACAGGACTGGGGAGGCCAGCTCTATGCTTTTCAGTTACTGCCCGATGTAGGGTCAATTCCTGAAATTGGGGAAGGAACAGTCTGGAGACGGCAGCCATGTTCTGGTGCCTTTGGGCATTAGAGCTCTTCGTTCAGGGCGTGCAGGTGGCCAGCGTCTCTGGCTGCCTCCTGAGGGATGGGGTCTCCTGAGCTGAACAGAGCTGAGTTGAGGGCCATGCGGGCCACCCCACCCTGCCACTCCTTCCCACACTCCCCACCTACCCAGGGCTTTGGAAGCCTAAGGCCATGAGTAGGTCTGTTCCTGCACAGGAGCCCAACATCAACCTTAGGACAGACATCACCTGGAAGTCATCATTTATGTTCATCATTGCCTAAGGTCACAGCTGTCTACCTTGGCTTTGCACTT